>JAAGAY010007433.1:0-70010 GCA_011801015.1 Ardeotis arabs
CTCATGCAAAAAAAAAAAAAAGGCAAGGAAAAAAAAAAAAAGGCCCTAAAAAACCTTATGAGATTCATGTTTAGAAAATTGGCTGCATACGTCCTGGCTGTTTTTTAAACCTCAGTACCTAAGTCACATTTTCCATTCCAAATATTAAGAGTGGTTAAACTATGTTAAAGGCATATACTCTACCTCGGTTCCCTTGCAAGCTGTAGGGAATTTTAACACAAAGGAAAATGGCTCTACAATTTAAAACAATCTGGGACTAACCACTTCTTGCAGTGCCTGATACGCCGCAGCACCAGAGTGGAAGAGACTGTTGGCAATTGTTAACGACCAGAACTGGTTTTGTTTTCCAAACAAAGTATGCAGAGTGTAAGTGGGATACGTACGGTGACAAATACATTGATAAAAGTATTCTTGAGTTCTTTGTAAGGAGTTTATTTTTAATAGAAAGCTAGTTTTCACAATGCTATTACGATATTTTAGTTACACAGTTCATATTCAAACTAGCAGCGTTGTCTTTATAAAGCCATACCGTGAAGTAAGCAATCTGAGTTTGTTCTGATTTCGCTCATTTATGACCTGGTTCTTTATATTGAATGGCTCTTTACCTTAATAAAGCTAGAGAAAAATGATAAAAATGAAATTGAGTTTAAAAGAATTCCTTCTTTTGAAGAAACAAATCCTTATTTTTTTTTTTAAAAATGGAGGTTCTCTGCCCTGCTTCTCAGGTAAGTAAAGGCTGGATCCACCCAGGAAAGATGGGCAGAGGTTCCCCGTCTGCCCTGCATCCAGGGATATTCAGCCACTCTGACTTCTGGCACCTCCTGAACTACTCGGGTAGCAATCTTCAGTACGTTAAGTTTGGAGACAGGTCCTCCCGCGTGGATTGGAGCCTGCAGGAGCTGGAATACCTGTGTTAGCAGCCTCTCTCTCCATTAGTTACAGAAGGAGCCGAGGCTCTCATTTTAGATGCTTGTAGATAGGTGCTACACTGTACGTGTGAACACGTAGTTTTGTTGACTGTGGTTGTCTTCAGCAAGAGAGTTATTTCTGTTTTCAGAGTTATGGCACCTAGAGTGTGGTCATCTAACAGAAACCTGTAGAGGCTGAGCTTGCTTGCTGTTGTGACTTTCATCAGATGTGCCCTTCTTGTGTAGTCCTGGCTCAAATCATTCTTAAATGGAGCTGGAATTGCCATTGTCCAGTCCCCTTCAGCGCAGCTGCTTGCATTTCAATGTATGTCTAAAACTCTTGCTGAAAGTTAAGCCAGGATTCTTTCTTCCCAGAGGAACTCTGCCTCTTTCCAAATGTGCAGAAGCAAGCTCTGTCAGGTATCTTCCATAGAGATGGGGAAGAAAGGCAGGGGGTTGATACTCGTTGCCCTTTCCTTAGGGAAATCCAGTGTGGTGTGGTAATGCCATGGGAAATACTGACCTGCGGAGTTCTTGTGGATGTCCAAACTTCAGCTGCGGTGATAACGTGCAAGGAGGTTGGGACTTCAAAGCTTCTTTGGTCTTGGAAGTGTCTCAGAGATGCGAGAGAGGATGTTTTGTTAAAATCAATAAATGGTGGAATCAAAATAGAGTGGTGATGGTCCTCGTGGCTTCTTGTCTGAGATGAGCTTCTGTAGCATGACCCAAAACGAGGACGTCAGTAGCCGTGGAAGCGGGTTGTCGAAACCCTGGGGCACTGGGAGGGAAAGACTGGGGAAGGCAGAATCCAAGGTGATGTTTTTTGGCTTGTGCGTTGTTTGCGTTGCAGTGCGTTCGAGACAGGCTTTGTGGCTGGGTTTTTCAGAGCATCCCAAGGGTTTTACGCTCCGAGCTCCCTGATCCGGTTACCCTGTGTTTGGTTTTGGGGAAGCCTTGTTCTCAAACGGGCTGTGTGAGATGGGATGATCTGGGGACTGCTGCCCTCTGAAATGCTATCTAAAATCCATGTGTTTCCCCCTGGTTTTCAATGAAAAATGAACAACTCATTTCTGTAGGAGGTCTTTGGGAACCGCTGCGTCTTCCCGTGTGTCTGTAAAGTGTCCAGCTCAACGGACACTGGATGTTCCTGGCTGAAGCTTGTCCGTTACTACCGACCCAGCTCAATAATAATGAGTGTTGTTTGTAACTTTTGGGGATTTAGGGATCTTGTTAAGACTATCAGACATCAGTAATATTGGTGCAAATGGTCCTGCTGTGGTCAGTGAGCATGACCGAGTGTTCCACAGGAGAACGGAAAGGGCAGAGAGTGTAAATGCAACAATGATGTGATGAACGCTTTGGTTCCTCTCTGGCTGCACACCGGTTTCTATAAACTTGTAAGATGCTTTTGAGTAAGATTAATTTTCTTCTTCAAGCTGTTTTGTAAGCATTTAAAATATTTTTTCATTTACTAAATACTGAAAACTCCAAGAATTTGAAACTATTTATAAGAGGCGGCTGGTAAAACCTGAGCGATAAATACTTCTGGCTCCCAGGACTGGATGCAGATACTGTGTTAGAGATTTGAGCTATTAATTATGTAGATGTTAACTTGTCTGAATGAAGTAAGTAGTGTGGCAGGTTAAAGGTAGTAATAATTACTGTGGTATCCATTTTTATCGGTGTTATCAAATTTTAATGTGAAAATGAATGTTTCACTTGAGAGATATCATTTTACAATTCTTGTATAATGATGAATATTGATGCAAAATGATGTAACATATGTCTCTTGTTTCAAATTCTCCAAACTAGTTGCAAGTTCATTTGAAGTGAAAAAATCAGATGTGGAAACAGAGAATTTGAGATAGTCCACCGTATCTCAGGCTAGGATACAAGTGAGAGAGAGGAGAGAGAAATTATGAGGGGGTGTCACTGAACTCCTCAGCTGGTTCTTTCCGTGGTGCGGCAGCTCTCAGGCCACGCTGCGTACCCACCACCAGCTCTCAGGCCTCTGATTTTCTTGTTCTCCGCTAACCCCTTTGAACTCCCCACTGAGCACCGAGCCCGGTTCCCCCGAGCGCTGGACCCCGGCCCTCCACCGTGAAAATCCACCGTGAAATGGGGAGTAGATGTTTGCAGATCAGCGTTGCGTTCTCTGGAGCGTACAGTAATTGGAAGGCAGGCAGTCAACGGCACGAAACTGGCTGGTTTGGAGGTTATGAGTAGTGAAATTTGAGAAGGCCTTTGTTGGTGGAACAATAGTGGAGGTACACTGGAAAGTGCTTCCAGTGAAACTTTTCGTCCCGCCCTCTGCTCTCCCCCCTCCCATTCCCCAGCCATCTCCTAAAAGCGAAGTTTAGTGTAACTATATTTGCGTTTTATGCTTTCAATGTTTTAACATTTTATGGGTCTTTGAATTTTATTTCACCGTTTGTGGCTTGTCAGTTTATCTGTACCAGCTCTCATGAGGAGTTTCTGGTATTGAAGTACCGCGTGTTTGCTTTACCTTGATACCGGACGAAGGCTGTACCAGCCAGCGCGGAGAAGAAATGCTGCTGCGCCGGCGTCCTCTCCTGCAGCACTGAATGGAGCGCCAGCCTGATGATCATCTCCGTTCCCTCCTCGGCATGGCCAGCGCTTTTCCTGGCAGCAGTCACCCTGTCCTTCTGTGAGAAATACCCAGGGTGTGCAGTTGTGACCTGGCCTCTCAGGGTTATGTTACTGAGTTTCAATGCCATTATTTAAAGCATTTATTTGCCTCTCTGGTTCCTGACCACTACCTCTCAAAACGCTGTTCTCCCTGCCTTTTCTTCTGATGTCACTGACTTTTGTTGCTATTTTAATCTTGCTGTGAAATGCAATTGTATTTCAGAGTTTATTGGTATTTTCTGCTTCCTTTTTTTTCTGGGTTACACTTCTCTTATTATTTTCTTATTACCAGGCTTAAGACCCTGGTATGGGACAGAAAGCCGGTGATATAACTGCTGTGGGAGGGCTGGGTGGGGAATTGGGGAGGAGGGCTGGGGAAAGGAGGTTGATTACGTAGTATAACCTCAGCTGTCTCATGCAGGATTCCCTACAGGGTCCTGGGGGGACATGATTTCATCAGCTGGTCACCAGCTCCCTTAACAGAGTGTCGAGGTTCCTACCTCGGAGCTGGGCTGTCTGAATAACCCTTCAGATACCGTCAGGATGCTTTTCCCCCTCTGTCTTTCTTCTCCCCCTCTTAGTACGATTAGTGTCTTGGTTATGAACTCTAAAAACCCGTGGCTCTTGGACAAGCAACTGTCAGCATGAAAAAGTTGCAGAAGTGCAAAAATGGGGTTTTTCTCCCACTTTAAGACACTTGGTGCTGCCTGAATGATGTGATGTGCCTTGGTGGTGGGACTGGGAAGTCCAGGCTTACGGTTGTGTGGCATCCCCGAGAGGCTGGCCAGATGGACCTTCGTGGGTCCCACTCTGTACGCGCGTTGGAGAAGGAGCTTTTTTGTCTTGAAGAAACGCGTCAAGCGTTACCAACTTTTGTGCCTTTCTTAAATACTGGTGACTTTCCGGAGAGCTCAGTGTTATTAAATGCAAGAGTAATCATTTCTAGGTGTTTAAATTGCACAGACTTCTACAGTACGTTTAAATGCGTTGGAAGTATTGATTGCTCTTCTGAAGGAAGCTCCTGGTGTAAGAAGCTGTCATCAGGCAGTGAATGGATTCACTGCCTGAGTGCAGTTCATGGTCTTCAAATCTGTTGTTAGTAGTAGCAAAAGTCATCTCTCGGGATGATGGAAGCTTCAAGGCGTTAACAGAGAGGGACGGAGCAGACCACTGGCGTCTGCTGTGAGAGGCAAGGAGCTGCTGCTAAACATCATAGGTCCTCCTGAAATTCAGTATGGCCATGGATGATTATGTTACTGAAACTATATTTTAAAATACTGAAGCATCTTGTTTTGAAAGATAATGCTAGGTCTTGAATTTCTTCAGAGATTGATTTGATGCCGCTGCTTAGAAATTCTTTGGCTTAATGAAGATTCAAGGAGAGAATATTTTTATGCTGGACTGCTGAATTAATCAATCTTGCGTTACGTTTGCCATTTTTCTCTGTCCAAGCGTTTTGAATATTCTGCTGCTGAAGTACACAGAGACACTGCTTTTAAGTGTAGCTACTTAATTTGTGGTACTCACTGAGCTGGTTAATTAGTGTGAAAGGCTGAAACACTGACACTTTGGACTCAGGTTGGATGTCAGCCTGTCACCGGAAGCCCAACCTCTGTCCTTTGGACGGAGCGTTTGGGTACAGTGTGTGCATGCAGCACACATATCTGTACACCTCATCGTGGCGATCTGGATGGAGATTTTTGGAGGCTACCAGCCTTCATGTTAAAGAATCTGATTTCTAAAAGTCCAAAGAGCCCCATATTTTTTGGAAGGCATCTGAATATCACTTGGGTGTCAGAGGTTTCTCCTGTTTATTTTAGACTTCTGAAAAACAGGCAGGTGTCTGACAATAATGAAGGAATTTAACACTGGGCTCTAGTTTTCTTAAACTCTTGGCCTCTTTTTATTCTTTCTTTTTGAGCTTGCAGTCTCTGAGCAGAAATTCTCTCTTGGTAACTTAACCCTGCGCAAATATTTACATTCATGAGATTCTTGCTACTTCAGCAATCATTTTGGGCCTTGAGGTTGGAACAGAGTGAAAGTTACTGTACCAAACACTAGGGCTGGGGCAGGAGGGGGGAAAGGAAGCCGGCAGGAGCCTCCAGATACGGTTTTACCACGTTTGGTGGGAATCACCTGTTCAGTGCATTATGTCACTCCACAAACATTGCCGTAGTCCAGAATGAGATTTGCAGAGATACCGTATTTCCTGCCGCTGGCCTTTTGTATCTGATGGGTGCTTGTGATTTGAAGTTCACCCACGGCTTCGAAATGCTGAATAAAAATGTTTATGTGAAAACTGAAGTGAATCGAGTAGTAGAAGGGAAGACTGAGATGGAAAAGAAGGAAATGTGGTGAGTACAATGCAAAAAAACATTGAAAGGAGTGTAGGAAGAGATTTTTAAGAAAGAGGTTTTTAAAGCCAAAATTCATTAAGAAATCTGAAATTTGTAGAAGAGGAAATCTGTAGAAAAGACTGTTTGAAATTAACCTCTGGACACTGCAGAAATAAAGGAAAGGTTCTCCAGGGTACAGAACGACAAAGAACTGAATAAATAAGGCAAAGGAAGGAGTGATCTCCCCCAAAACCAATGGGCAAAAATACCTCCAGATCTCAGCCTTCTGTGTTTTTGTTTTCTAGATCTTACCGTTGTCATCCAAGAGCGTGCCCTGCGCTGGCAGCACCGTTTCTGGGAAAGAGAGAGGATGACCCTCGGTTCTCACACCTTTTGTGGGAGAAAGGGGCAGGTTTCTCACGACGGTTGAGCACCGAGGTGGCTTCCTCTCCCCAGCCCATCTCTGAGGCAGCGCTTGGGGCTGTGTTTGGAGCCCTGCAGTCGTGGTCTGGCCCTTGGGCTGAAGGCTGCAGCTGCAGCCTTGCTGCCGGGAGTGCAGGAGGGCACGGGCTCGTGGAGGAGAGCTGAACGCAGAGGAGCGTTCAGCGCAAACCGTGTATTTGTATTCCCTCTTAAATTTGACAGAAAAAGGGATTGTGCCCCTGCGGCTAAATTTGTGCTGTTGGTTAACACGATTCTGCTGGAGCCGTGGCTGAATCTACAATAGCTTACACTGATTAAAGGTCTAGCCCCCAGGCTGTAACAGCGTACAGCTACATGTTGGAACTGTTACGCTTTGCATTGAAGTAGCATATATGGTTTTTCTATTTAAATTTTTTTTCCCCCCTGTTTGTTGAATATCTGCAAAGCCCCGGATTGGGGGTGGATGAATTTTGCCCGGAGGAAAATCTCAGCCGTTCCAATTTCCTGTTGGAGCCAGGTGTGCCACCTCCGTGCATCGCTCCCACCGGCTGCCGGAGTCGTTCGCTCGGAGTAAAGTTTCCCATGGAGGAACAAACACTGCTGCCTGCTGAGCCCTCCTGGATCTGTTTTACTAATTGCTATTGAAATTCTTACGGCCTGTTTCTCGGCTGTAAAAATGCAGAGTCAAATATCAAAGTTGGGGGGAACACTCCCCCCCCTAGTTATGCAGTTGAGAAATGAATTTCTTAAAATTTTTTTCAACTTGAGCAAATACGTGTCTTGCCTTGCCGTTCCTAGTTTACAAATGGAGGTGCGAGTTTTGACAGCTAGGGGAGAGTAAGATTTCCTCAAAACAGTAAAATAACAAAACAGTAATTAAAAAAGCCTGTCTCATCCATACTCTCTGGAGTTGTTGGAATTGGGTCGTTGGTCTGAGTTACGGCTGCTGGATTTTGATGGTTGTGCAGTTGAAGAAGTTGCTTCACTTGGAATGCAGAACAGATGCTTTTCTTATTCACTTGAAAGGATAGTCTAGGTTTTTTTTGTATTTCACAGACCATGCAAGTCCCAGAAGTTGTTTTAAAAATTGCTAATCCTCTTGTTAGGACCAAGAAACTGTGGAAGTGAATTTTGAGGGTAAAGGAACTGTTGTGTTAATGGTCCATCTAGTCCAGGATTCGAGCTCTGCCCCTGGCCAACAGCCGCTGCTTCAGCTGTGAAAAACTAGCAAATGGTTATGGAATAGCTGGCACCAAGAGTTGGTTTTATTTTTTTTTTCTTCCCCCTTCTTTGCCTCACGCCCAATTGTTTAAAAATTGGATTGTGTCTTAGAGCAGGAGGGTTCATAAATTCACAGAACTTATGGCCTCCACTGAAATAGAAATTTTATTGTGTCTGGTAACAGATTTAAGGTTGTTAGTACATATTATTTTTTAAAAAATGTTCATTTGTAGTTGTTGAGAAAATATTTACAGAGTGGTGCCACTGTTTTACTTGTATGTTCAGTGTTAAAGCATTGTGTTTTGACAATAAGCTTGGGGAAGTGGGGGGGGACGTTCAGCCCCGCTGCTGTGTGCGCAGCACAAACAAAATGTTGCGTTTTGAATTTATGCCGACTCTGCCAAAGCAGTCGGAGACCTACAGGTAAGTTGCCTCCAACTGGAGCACAGCACGCAGCGTTTTGATGCTCCCGTTTCTCTCATCCCTCCTTGTTGAATTAGGTTTCAAACAAAACCACTGTTGAAAATTGGGCAGGATCTTGCTTAATGATTATCTCTGGCAGCAGAGCCTCCATAGGGTGATGTTTTGTTTTCTGCTTGATGGAAGATGAGAAACCCAGGAGCTGTAGGTGATGCCTGTAATTTGGGAATGGCTTGGTGAAATGCGCTGAAAGATCTTAAACCTTGAAAGCACAGGTTTTGAGCTTGGCTCTTTGATTTCCACTACATCTGCTTTTGCACCTGCATTGCTTGGGTCTCCCAACCACACAGGTATCAGCTGCTAAGAGTATATTCCAGATCTGCCAAACACATTAGATTATCCCGTCTCCTGATTTATTCCATCAGCTTCAATGGATGAACCTCAAACTCCTGTCGAGTCCTGGTCAGCCGTTTGTCCCACTCCGGGACGACTGAGGAACCCTCACGTGCTACCGATGAGGCTCAGCATCAGCCTCCCGCTTGTTTTTTCCATTTCTCGCTGTTCTTGGTCTCTCACCTCTCCTGACATCTTGCAGTTCTGTGGTACCTTCCTGGCGACATCTCTTTCCAAGATGTGTTTCTGTTGTGGCATCTGCTTGGCTGACAGTCTGCAATAAAAATTAATAAAAAACAGATTGCTACAGTTATGGGCTAACTTAGCATTGATCTTCAGATCCTTCTGGTGGCCAGATTGCAGAAATGCACATTTGTACTTTCAGCTCTCTGAAACCTTTGGTTTTAAATCCAAAACCTTGAGGTTTAGGTAGATCATGTTCGTGCAGTTTTGGTAATGGCATAATTGTGCTGTTGTTTGCCTGTTTTTTTCTGTGTGTGCCCCCTCTCAGAATTTATGTTCCTCTGTCTTGCGATGGAAAAAACAATCTTGTGTATTAAATCAGACTTTTGTGTGTCTAGGCTCTGGGTGTAGCTTGTAAAATTCTGGGTGTGGTGATGTGATAAATACTGAAATCGGATCATTGTCATTCCCTAGAACTGTGCATCCTACAAGGAATCCCTTGGTGCCCTACCAAGGAGGCATTTCACACTGAAAACTGATTTTTTTTATTTCACCATGTAGTGGGGAAAAAAAAAAAGATGAGGCTTCATCTAATATCCATGTGATCAGTGAATTGGTATCTCATATTGATCCATCTTTTGAAATGCATTAGAGATGTCTAAACGTCATGTGCCTCAGTTTCTAAAAATACTGCAAAATCATCATTTGCACTGAAGGCCTTAAAATACTTTTTTTTTTTTTGTGGAATATAATTGCAGCTTTTCTTTTTAAAGTGTTGGTTAGGATTTTCAAAGGGAGCACAGTTACAAAAGGGGAGCAGTTAAACTGTAACTTGATTCTGTAGCTTCCATTTTGGTTTTGTTTGTTTAATTTTTTTTAAGACTTGAAAATCTGGTGGTGGTTTAAGTGTTTTTTAAGTTGACGCTCGTGACTGCAGTGGTGTCCCCTTGCTGTAAAGGGGTATGGCAGACCTTAAAATACAAATCATTGTTTTTCAGTCTGGCATAACGATGTAAAAGAGAAGACTGTAATTTTTTTCACTTTAGAGGCAGAGTATGCAGAGTGCTCTGGTTTTTGGTTTTTCAGCAACTTGGGTGTTAAAAGACATGACCCAAAGGAATTTTATGTTTTTACCCCTGACGCTTATGCTGCCAGGTATTGAGGGGAGGTCACCCTTAAAGGGATTAACAGAGGATGGAGCAAGATAAAGCCTTGTCTGAACAGTCTGAGTAGGCAGTGCTTTGTGTTGGGTATTGATTCTCCTTGGATGTCTTATAATGTCAGTGGGTAAAGAGACCAGGACTAGAGTCCATCAGCCGTACGGCGTGCCTGTGGAGAAAGGGGATCTGTCTGAAAAATGCTGATCCCAACGGGAGCCTGGACTGGAAATACTGGTGGTGATGTTCAAGTTACTGTTAGATTTATATGCAGAGTTCTGCTTAAAACGATACTTCTTGATTATGTGTATTTTTAGGTGGTTTTATGGCTGGGTAATAGACTTGTGGAAATGTGTCTATTGAATGAGTGTGTAATTAATGCTGTTATGTCTGGAATAAAAGAAATGTAATTCACAAGACTTTTCTTCGTAAGGACTGCATTTAGCAAATAAGTGTGACTTTTCTGTGTTAGGAATGTGCAGAAATTGGGTGTAGATTGCTGCATTTTCTTGTTTTAGCTCTGACTTTTACTGAGTTTGGTTTTTAGTGATGAAAAAGTGTTGCCGTGTCTTTAGCTGATGCTTCAACTGCCTGAATTTGTGCCCACTCCCTGCTCCCAGCTGGCCTGTTCAAAATGGTGTGCAGAGTCTTCATTTAAACTTTCTGTTATTGATTAAACTGTAGTGTCTGATTATTTTTTTTTCTTCCTCCTTTTAAAATATGTTGAATGTATTTTTAAGAGCTCCATGCTGGATCTCACAATTGCAGGATTTGAGCTAGTTTGTTTAAACAAAAAACCAACAAAAACTGGAAGTCTGCATTTTTTCTGCATTGTTATTTTTACGTTTATTTAATGGCAGTCATGATAAAGTCTGATTTATGTAGGGTTTGTAGCATAGACTCAGCTGTGGATGCGGATTCCTACAAGCAGAATTTCAGAGAGCTTAGAAGTGTTTGTAGAAGTTAGATAATGACAGTATTTGGTGCTGTGCCCTGGCTGAAATATGTAGCGTATTAAGTAAATATATCGACATATCTGGTCTCTTATTTGGAGCTGGTCTAAATGGGTCAGGGTTGCTGCTCTCTCTTCTCCTTCTCTGTGTAGTCCAAACATAAGGGCTAAAATCAAGTTAAATGCATTTTCAGTTTTTGTGGACTATTAAAATTAAATCTCATGTGGTTTTGAGTTTGGCTTTTGCTTTGCTTTATTTTTTTTAATATATTAATTGCAGCAGAATCCCTTCTGGAGAGCAATCAGGAATATGACTTCCTTCCTTCCGGGCTGTTTTTCAGCACTGACGATTGTCTTCTAAATATTTGGTCCAAACCGGCAGATTCACACTCCATCAGGCAGACCTGCTTCCGAATCTATTCCCGGTGCAATAACTTTTCCAGAAGTTAATGCAGACACAGTTTCTTCCTTCCCTCAGCTTCTGTTATACTGACCATGTAAAAATAACTACTTGTGTTTAAATTTGAGTTGTTGCCTTTTGCTAGTCCTGAGCTCCTTCTGCTCAGCCAACTTGTAGATAGGCAGGACCTGGCTCTTTGGGGCTGAGTGTGTAAACTGGGATGAGGTACGGCCAGGGTGGCTGAGGGTCTCTGGCTGGGAAGACAGCAAAATCTTTGTTACAAGGAGTGTTTTGAGAGTGTGGGGTTATTTTTTTCTATGTATGCTTTTTGAAAAGGCCTTTGAAAATAACATCATCTGTGGTTCACATGATGAAATACCTCCGTCCTGGCTGAGGCAAACAGCAGATCCTTGGCAATATCATCTCAGCTTTAGTTTGCTTTATATGTTGCCAGATCCTTGGGTGGATTTGCCACTAGAAAAGGAACATTATCTTCTGAATTCAGGTTGGCTAACCCACTATTAAGAGTGGGCTTGCAATGTTTGTAAGCTGGGGCACCTCATAGTCTTAGATTAGGTAGCCAGGGTTATGAGAAACAGTTAAATGCTTTCTACTCTCTGCAGGGTCGTGTTTAGTTTCATGGTTTTTAGGATGACACTTCAAAAACAAACACTGGAACTCAATTTTTTTTTTTTTTTGTGCTGTAGGTGGCCTACAATACTAAGCAAACTCAGTACAGCAGAAGATAAAATATTTACCAGTGTCTTGTCAGGGGAAAAAAAGATTCTTCTGAGCTCGTGAGGATTCAGTGTATTCCCTTGTAATTATATCCAGCTTTGTAAGAAAATCGGTATTTATTTTGCTCAAGTTTAGGTCATGAGTATGCTCAGAGACCTGAACCAAACCTAGAGTTCCCTGCAAGTCATGGCATGAGTTTTCTCTCCTTCATGTTCAAATGTTAAATTATTTTTGAAAGTGTTTGAGAATACAGTTTGTAATGTCATGTCAGTGTTTAAGATGTAGGGTGCTTAGTAGTTAATTTTTTTCTTCAGCGTATCAGTATGATTAGGAAAAAACTCAGGCTATTTTAAGTTGTTTTTCTACTATCTTTTCCACTCTGTAATTACAGGCATGTTACGGGCTTTATCATTTAGGTGGCATGACGGACTTTGGTCAATAAGAGCAGGAAATGACAAGGACAAATGTTTACTGTCTGCTACGCCCGTGTTCCAATTGGAAAATAAAAGTAGGGGCAAAACTTTTTCATTTTTTTCCCTTCATTTTCATCTTTGTCAGATGTGTGCGAGTTCATTACGGTGGAACTTACTTGAAGAGGCTCCATTTGCGGTTCTGCTTGTGAAGGACATGGGTACATCTAGAAAGACTAGATTTCTTTGAGCTTGGGAGATGAGGAGAAATTGCAGCAGTCAAAGGTATCTGTCATTCTTTTGGTGAATATCAGATGTTTTGTGATCAGTGGCTTGGGGGTTGGATATATACTTTGAGGGCAGTGGGAAAAGTAAGATGCTGGATGCTGGAAAGTGTGGGGATTTGGGTCGCGTTAAAGAGAGGAGCTTTGCAATGGTCTTATTCATTGGGGAATACCCTAAATCGTTGACTCCTGCAGCAGTTCTAGCTTTCTTGCCAGGAGGCACAGTGGTAGCAGAGATTGTCTTGGCCTCTTACAATGGCTAATCCAGCCTAAGAGAAGAAAAACGTTTTCTGCGTTCCTACAGCTGTTCGCCAGCGCTCCGCTGGTGTTGCAGGAAACTCCTAATTGTTAATATCGTTAGGAATGCTGCCCCCGCCTTGCACGTTGCGAGCCTGAGTTACTACTGTGCTGGCAGATAGCATACTTGGCACCAACAATAAAGGCAACACTAGAAAGATGTGTATTTAAGGAATCTGTGAGGTGTAAGTCAGGAGAAGATTCTTTAGCTGGAAGCCGGTGCCGTGGTGGAGTTTTGTCTGTTTGTATTGAATAAACCGGCGTTTAATTGAGTCCTCAGAAGAGCACAGATCTCCTCTACTGGAAAAAGTGGGTGTTGTAGGAAACTCTAGATATAGCCATGCTAATTCTCGTAAATCTCTCAGCTTCTTTCCATGCCGCTAAACATAGGGTTTGCAATCCCTAATGGGGTATGAAAACACCGCATTGAAGTGGCTTTACTTGGCACCGTGTTAAGACATTCTGGGGCCTTGAGCCGTAACACAGCTTGATTCTGGCACCGTCGCTGCGCTGCAGTCTGTGGAGGAGGGCTCCTCTTATCATCTGTGCAGAGTCCTCCTAGGACTGACAGCAAGACCGTATCTTCACCTTGGAGCACCAGGAATACATGCATGGGGCAGCATGCTGACTATTACTACTTCTTTTTTTTTTTTTTTTTAAATAAATATTTTAGCCTCCTTAGTTACCTTAACTATTTTTAGATTTCACCCAAAACAACTGGGTGCAGAATTAGGAGGTTACTAGGAGGTGAGGTGCTGCTGGAGCGGTTATTGTTTCAGCTTTTCCTGCAGTTAGGCAGACCGCATTTTGCACTTAGTCACTTAGCAGTTTTTAATCTGGAGAACCAGAAACTTGTCCTGTTTCAAGTACTGCCTTACGCTGTATAATTGAAACAACTGAACCTTTAGATGTTAGTATACAGTGCTTGCACTATAATCAGACTGTGAATCAGCTACCTTTGAATTGAGCCTTGAGGTAATGCTTTTTGGGCTTTGTCAGCTCAGCTGGAGTTCTGACAGCTATTGAGAAAGTCGAGAAGAGGATTGGCTTTGTTTCCTCTGATCTATTGAAGCTTTTTGTCCTTTCCTTACCTCATCTGGGGCAGTTGAGGACTTTATTTGGAATCTGAAAGAAAAAAAAAAAAGAGGATTAGGTTATTTGAATGGACTGAAAAACTCTAGTGGACTTGGGAGGTTCAGCTTTAAGGCTGCCCAAAAGCTTGGGTTGGATCTTAGGCTAGCTTCTTACCAGCAAGGCAGCTCTTTGCATGAAGAACTGAGTCTGTTGATGTTTTGGATAACATTTAAGGTTCCAACTGGATTTAGCATGTGTACACACATAGTCTCCCTTGCAGCCAGATGGATCAGCTCTCTATCCATCCGTGGCATCGGCATCTATCAACGACAGCTGTGACTTGGGATGCGGAGGTGAGCAGTTCCTAACAAGCATCTTCCAGTAGGTGCTACTTATTAGAAATCCCTGCTGAGAAGCTTGCTCTCGCCTCCTTCTGAATAGCCTGGACTTTGTTTAAAAAAAATACTGCAGTGGTTGGCTTCTCTCTTGCGTCAGGTTTGGGGGAAGACTGGCTTTGGCTAGTAGGGGAGGCATATAAGCAGTTCTTGGAGTATTTTTGTTCCTGGCTCAGGAGTGGGAGCAGTTCCAGTTAGTATTGTCCCTGTTAGGATGTACTCTTAGTTTTTAATGTTTAGCAGTAGGTTTTGCTTAGATAAAACATTTAGGTTAAAAATATCAAAGAAATAAAAACCAGCTTGTGTTGCCTTGGTCTACATCAGCAATAAATGCAGCGTATAGAAGGGGTTCTGTGGAAGGAAGCTGGTGCTGAGGAGCCTACATCTGCCCAGTGTGTGTTTGAAGGCTTTTGTGTTAGCTCAGCTCTGCGAACCGAATGCCTGCTAGTGCAGTTGTGTGCTAGATGCACTCACTGAATGTCTCTTTTAATTTCATTTCCTCTGAAGGGAGTCCAGCTCATATGCTCCGAGACTGTGCTGAGCTACAAACCAAAACACGGTAGGGTGAGGCGAGCTGGGAGACTGGCTTCAAAGGAGCTCTCTGGTCAGAACTAGGGAGGACGGTGACGCATCCATCGTCAGCCCCACTGAAACCCTGCATGGCAAGGGTTGGACAGCCGGCTTGGCAGGGCCGTGCTCCAAGGCTCAAACTGAGTCTTGGCCAGTGTTCTCTGTCCAAACCTTTGATCCCATACAGGAAAGGCGCGTCAGAGAGTGGATTGATTCTGCATCCAGAGATGTGCTCTGCTCATCAAGTTAACTTTGGATTAATACTTGACCTTGATGGAGTCTCAGACCCATGTTGTGGAGACTGGGTTGCCTTCTCCAGCAATCAGATTTTGCAGTGGTTTCAAAGAGTTAAGTCACTTTAGTGCCCTCAATAGCCATGATCTTCCACAGCCAGTGATGAAATGGTTTGAAAGGTGAGGAAGATACTGCTAACTTTTCTACCTCGTAACTTGATTAACGCTCCTCTTCTTCCTAAAAACTTGACTGTTTCCCTGAGATAACTGCCCCATAATTTACTTACCAAGTTTACTAAATAATGTATTTCAAAATCAATATCTTTAAAGTAATACATTCGTTGTGGGGGAGTTACTTTTAGAGTTGAAGCATTAAAACTAGTAGAAGTTGATCTTTTGGTGGTGATCCTGACAAAGGCTTTTTTTTTTTCTTTTTATTTTTTTTCCCCTCTGTATCTTCATTAGGAGTTTGTTACCATCTGTCGTCTCGACTTGATCTCTTACTTATCTTTAGTGATAAGAAAGGAGATGTATATTTTTAAAAATCATTATATCAGAAGTAGTTAATCTTGGTTTAGAGAGAGGAGACCAGAATGTGTGTTGAAAAGGCACAGACAGAAATAGGAAGTTTGATTTCTAGTTAAGTATTTGCTCTTTTATTTAAAGCATTGCAGCGTACTTGTTGGCCTTGATTAAAGCATCTGATTTTTTAATTCTTTTTTTCTTCCCCCCTGCCCCCCATGAGGGAGGACAATTTGCCATATCACCGAAAGTGACTTTTCCTTTAAAGCTCCAGTTTCAGATTCAGGTAGTTACTTATGGATCTCAGATTACATTAAAAAAAAAAAAACAAATTTGAAATTTAACTAAGGTGTATTTGATGCCTTTGCTGGAGACATACAGCTTTTAAGTAGCTTTCTGAATGCTTTTTAGTAGCTTTCGGACAGTAAGTCAAAAATAACTTGAGTTTCCTGAATTTCAGTGAGGTAAGTCCATCAAATCCCTAGATGTGTTATGAGAGACGTATGGCTGATCTTCTTCTAAACACCTGCTACTGATGGACGTTTGTACTTCTACTATTTGCATCTCTCAGGTCGTAGGTAAATATTATCTCGGCTTTGTTTGTTTTTACTTCCCTGGTAAAATTTGCTCTAAGGAGAGGTTACTTTCAGTGCAGTTCTGTGTCACTCCACCAGATGACACTTGATGCTTAAAGATGAAAAGATGAGTGGTCTTGCATTAAAAATTCTGTACTCGTGTGTTGATTTAGGAAAAGAGTAACGCTCAGAACATTGTGTTTCCAAAATGTTTTTGTATAGTACTTGTGCAATTTTAAATGTATGTATCAGAAATACTTATATGCTCTGCTTGGGCTTTTCCTATGTGCTGATGAGAAAAAAAAAAAGAGGGGAGACTTTTTTATAAAGGCTTTGAACAAAATGGTGCAGAAGATAAAACCACAATCATCATCACCTTCTGATGAACTGTTATTAGAAATGATACTCTTGTTGAATGAGAGGTTAACGGTGGGAGCAAAGACATGTGGAAGGGTGAGTTCTATACTGCTAAATTCATCGGAAGGGGAATGTTTCTGTCATCCGTTTGTGCGGCGGAGTCCCGGTGCCTTTGCAGGGTTTACCACAATATTGACAGTAATTACAAATATGTAAATGGTTCAGACACAGATTTGTCAACTGCAAGATGTTCCTGAACATTGCACGTACCATCAGATCCAGAACTTGGGGTGGGCACCAGGAGACTCGCAGGTGATGGGAGAAGTGGGGCTCAGTCTGTTTGCGACAGATCCTGGAGGCATGTACATCCACAGCTTTGTGGTCGGCCCGTGTTTGTCTCAGCAATACTTCTGTACGTGCCTAGTGGTTTCTCACTGCTGTTCCTCCTAAGAAGCAATGGGAAGTACGAGATGGGTCACATTTAGCTGTTCCAGTTCAAACGGTGTGGTATTTAGGAGGCTTATAGATGTGTCAAAAGAGTTTGTGAGTAAAGTGCCTAATTTTACATGAAGCAATCCCCCTCATGCCAAATAACCTATTTTGTTGCAGCCTTTGCTCTCATGTCTTTTTCTTCACCCTCTGCTGAACATATTACTGGGGTACTGTGCCTGAGCCGCGTGGTCAATTACACCGCGAGTTTGTCAGTGATGTGCCTCACTGGTGGTGGTAATCCAAAGCTTTAAGGTAAATCTAACATTTTATTGATGCTATCTTTGAAGTAATACAACTTAAGTAGCTAGCACATGAACTATGCTGCTTCTCCCAATGGAAAACATAAATCTGTGGCTGTGCCTCACTTGTTTCCCAAGGTAACTTATTTGTATTTCCTTTTTCGTTCATTAGCAGCTGGTTTGCAGTGCTCAGCAAAGTGTCTGCTTTGAGGCCCTGGAAGCCCTTTTGCTTTCTGTGGCTGTGACACGGTGTGACCATGGCATTGATGGTTCAAGTGACTTTCTCCGAGACGCTTGCCATTCTTGTTTCTCTTCTCTTGATGCCACAGTGCACACAGACGTTTAACGGAGGCATTTTCAGTCTGACACATCAGGGTATGGTCCTGAGATTTGAGAATTGTACTGGATTGACTGAAATGAAAATTGGCCATTTCCTGATGGATTTTTTTTTTTTTTTTCCCTGGTTGGAAAACACTAAATCATGGCACCTGATGTAATTCCTTTGAAAGGCTCAGCACTGAAACATAGTCAGCATCCAAGGTGCAGGCAAGTGGGTGGTGGCAGCACCTGTGGAGGTCTCTGCGGACCCGCTGGGCAGGGGGACACGAGGCGTGCCTTGGCTGCTGGCTTCGCTGGTGGAGCTGGGAGACTGCAAACCGTGGGATGTTCTCGCAGTTTGGAGCGCTTGGTGCTGTGGTTTGCTCTTTGAAATTACCTTTTGTGATGAGCAGTATAAAGTCTGAAGAACTTAAGGTTTTATGGAGAAGTTTTGAAATCTCAAATTCAGTGCCAGTATTTCTGTTTTATTTTTTAGTAAAAGTGAATTTAAAAAAAAAAACCACCTGATAAACCTAGTCTACCTTGTATGTTTTAATGCAATATGTCCTATTACTCTCTGGACAACTAGTAAAGGGCAAAAAATCTGCAGAACAGTATTGCCTGCTGAAGATTTGGGAATCATCTGCTTAGCAGATGTTTAAAATAAGTCTTGCAACTATTCTGCTTATAGATGTGTGTGTGTGTGTAGCTCACTGATTTATGCACGTTCTTGATAGGATGACTGAGTTCCCCTGATAAAATCCATGATCAGTTTAGTGTCATTGCAAGTCCACCTGTGTCTGAAGTCTATCCTAACCTTAAGTTTGGGAAAATTGGGAGTGGGTCGTTTTCATCAGTAGACCTTTGCTCAGGAATTTAGTTCAGTCTGCACAGCTGGAAAGATTGAGTTGCTTGTCTGTTCACGACTGCTAATTTTAAGGAGCTGCAGATTTATGCTACGTGGCCCACCCTGTAGGTTTCCACTGCCTTTTTTTTCTTTTTCCCTCCTTAATTTGAAGAGAATAGTGAGAAGCCTTGGAGAATTGCTTATGAATATTGATCTGGCTTAGTGATATGTTTCATTTTAAATGATTGTAGGAAAAAAAAAAAAAGGAGGAAAGACTGGACAGGTAGAGCTGCAGGCATCTCATGAGAGCAGACCGGAGCAGCAAGACGGGTGTCTTCTGGAGAGCTGCTTCTCAAAGCTGGATTAAGAGCTGTGCATGGATAGCAGTGTTGTCTGTCAGCCTAGAAATTCCTTTAGTTAAGCTCCAGGTTTGTAGTCTTCAATGTAAATGACAATATTTTATTTATGGTTGCAGGATTGAAGCTGACTTTTGCGAGTCTGCAGTTCTGCTTTTTTCAGGTGATACCATTGTCTTCAGCCCAGGCAGAAGTTCAGACGTTGTCTGATTCAGCCAAAGGGTCAGTGTGGGACCAGTTTGGAAATATGGTTAAGAACGGGTCACTTGTAAAGCTTTGTGGTCTGTGCGGGTGAGATGCTGCAGGACCTGACTGTCAGCGTACCTCCGTTTGGATGAGAGGTGGACAGCCCGAAACACAGCTTGGAAAGTTCTTAAATGTCAGGAGGAACATTAAAGTTTGTTTTTGGGGGGGGGTGGCAAAATTGAATTCAATAATTGGTACCCTTTGTAATTTAAATCTGAGTTTCCCTTTGTCTTTTATCCTGTGCACAGACTGAAAACACATCCTCACCTCTCTTCCCCTTTCACTTCCTCCGCCCGTCGTACCTGGACAGTATACTCAAATAGAGGAATTCCATGTCTGATCCCACCAAAGTTAGGCTGGGATGAAATCGTTTACAGACTGTGGTGTGCATTTGTCGTGTTCCCTGCTGCCCTCTCTGTTCCCTTTCCATCTGTTATTCAAGTCCTTTGTTTTTCACTTTCACTCTTTTTTTTTTTTCTTTTCTTGTAATGGTCATTGTCAACTCTTTGGTATTCTTTTCTTCAGTTTTGTCTCAAAACCTTGTAAAAGGATTATGCCAAGAACATAAAGCAATAATTTTCAGACAAGCCAAACTTAAACTGTGTGTTCAAAGGAGGTTTGAAATCAGGTGATGGGAATTTATGCATCCCTAATTAGAAGCAAAGCTAAGCAAGCATGACAAATGTATTGATTATAAACCTCAGCCCCGATTAAACATCTGTTGAAGTTCAACTTAATAAATTACAGCAGATTATTGCTGCCTGAGATGCAGTTACTGGGTGTTTGCAGGGTTCTGGAGGAGCTGCATCACGATGTGTTTGTGGGACCAGGAATGGCAATCCTGGGGCTCTGTCAGCTTGCGAGCCTTGCTGCAAGGGTTAAGAAAGTCCCTTGTCCTTCTTAAAAATCAAAGCTACTTGTTTCATTTAAAAAAAAAAAAATCCAGAACCTTCTCAAGGTGTACTACTAAAGGGGACAAAAGAGAGTGCATAAAACTTAATTTTCTTTTTTATTAAAGAGGATTTGAGCAGATCCTGAAGGCAGGCGGAAGGCTGTGAATTTCCAAGGGCAACAAAATATTTAGCTTAATACGAACTTGAGCTTGCTTGTGTGGAAAATCGCGTTTTACAGGTTGGAGAAGAGTACAGCAGGACAGCAGTCACAGAGTGGTTCGGTGAAGCTCTGGTGTAGTACTGCTGGAAATAACCCGGGGGCACGGGTAATTTGTTTGACTCCACAGCACACACATTTTCTCGCTGTGGGAAACCTGGATATTTCTTGAATATGATGATTTGCTTTTCCTTGCTTCACTGGTGCCCCACTTTTTTGTTTTTTTTTTTTTTTTTTTTCCCTGTAGTGTAAAAGGTCCAAGCCGTGTTTTATTTTGTTTTGTAAGTGGTACAGTAGTTTTCCACCTTTTCCGTACAAGGATCCCCTTTTTGCATATTCACTTAGCAATGTGGAAAGATATTTCCTCGAGAAAATGGGTTTCTCGAGCCAAGAACGCATTGCCAAATGTTTGTCTAAAGCATGTCATTAGTATGGACGAAACAAATGATAACCAGCCCAAATCCAAACCTCTTGGCAGCAAGCTAGAACAAAGAACTCTTTTAACTGTCTTGTGCCAGACATTTAAACCCGTGCGAGAGGCTGTGCTTAAAAGAACAACATTCAAAATAGAAGCCCTGGGTGCCATAAAATAGGCAAGTTAGTGCAAGACAAGAGGGCCTGGTAACTTTATTCCTCAAGCTAGTTTCATGGCTGTTTGAAAAATGAGAGAACAAAAGTTAAGTCCTCCTTCTGCAAACACTGAGCTTGTTCTGGGTTCAAAGAACCTCAGGCCGGGCTCTGCTCGTGGAGCAGCACTCCTCCAAGGAGCCGTGCTCAGCACCCCGTAAGAAGCTGCAAAATAGCAGCTGGCAAAAATCAAAGAATTCAGTCCATGGGTTTGTGTTTCTTTGTCTGATTCCCTTAAGCGAAAACCTGCTCAATCTCAGCTGGGAGGTGATTGAATTTCTGTAATTGATATGTTATTCCATGTCAATAGAAACGTAACTTCATAATGTGCTTTGGGAATTTATGTTTTTTAAGTCTCTTGTGTAATAAGATTATCATTAAGCCTGATTAATTGTGATTGAACGCATTCCAGAATCCGAGACGATGGCTCTAGAAACCACAGGCTTGGGTTGATTGTAATTTTACAGATCTTCGTGTAGGCACTGATTGTTGATCGATGCAATACAGAAATTAATAGGAATGCCCAGATTTCATTTTACTGTTGTTAAGTCTGTATCGATACAGGTTTAACTTCTCCCTTGGTGTAGCAGGATGCCCTGATTTGCCATGCCGGGCGAGCGTGCTGCTGCTGGTTCCTGGCAAGCAAACTGGGTCATTTGTACCTCTTAAGCCTGGTAGAGAAATGAGCAATGGAGCGGATTGTAACCTTTCTCTTTACAGCAAAGGGTAAAATAGAGGGGAAAACTAAAAGACGACCTTTTGTTTTACATGAAAGCATACACATGTGCAGATAATTGCAAAAGCTGGAGAATAAAGCTTTGAATGCAAAAGCTTTTTTCATATATCAGAAGTAGAGTAATAGTCCATACTAAAATTGCTAATATAATCATGGTCTCTTTGTTACCATGCAAATTTCCACAGAGTAATTTGTCTAACACCATTTTTGTTGTTTCTGAATCAATTTGAAAACAGACTAAGAGAAAGCAGAAGACCCCTGGGTCCAGTTGGGTATTTAATTAGAGGAAAGCAGCGTAACGTTCTGCCTGGCCCGGCGGAGATGCTTGCGCCGAGCCTGAAACCAGTGCGGAGGAGAAGGGGTTGTGGGGTTCTGTCACCTGTACTCATGAAAAATAGCCGTTAATTCAATTACATTAATTCAATTAAAACTTTCAACTTCTTTGGTGAAAGAAGTATTTTAGCATGTGGGTGAGAACTGGTCCCTCTTTAGAACATCCCATATTTACAGATAATCTGTATAAAAATACTGTTTCTGTTCTGTATGACGTTACTGTGATATTAATCTATATATGGCCCTGCCTACCTCTCTCCATGTGCCAACAGATACCTTTAAAAGCAATTTTTAATAGAGTTGTGAAAGTAAATCCAGTGCTTTTCAACTCGTGGAGGGCAAGACCTTTTGAATGTTAAACCTTGTCACGGCAGCTGTGGAGCGACCCTGCTCCAGCGTGGCGTGAGGAGGAAGCACGTTCTTTGCAAGACTCAACGTTTTCTTGGAAGCACTGGTTTTAATCTTTTAAAAAGGGAATGATTTCTTTGCAAATATTCTTAACTGCTCAGTGCAAATCTGATGGTAGAACACTGTTATTTTTAGTGCTTCTTGCATGAAATGCTGTTATGGTACTAACTTCTTTGCACGGTGTCTATTTTCTGCTCCTTTTCTTTTTTTTCCCCTGCAGAATTGGATATTCTGTTTGCGTTGGACCGTGACTAATGTTCGGATTTGCTTTCTGTAGCGCCAGTGATGTTCTGCCAGTGTTTTAGCAGGGGATTTCCCTGCCTCTCCCATGTGCCAGTGAGGAGTTGTGTACATCAAGAATACATGCACTTCATTTATTTACTTTGGGGAGCGGGAAAACAAAGGCTCTGGTTTACTTTTTCTTCCTGATCCCATACTACCAGCTCAATAGCTGGTGCTGGAGTGGGAGGCAGCCCTGTCGCGGGATAGAACGACCACTGGCCAGGAGTCCGTGCTCCAGTTCTGTTCCCGCTGTGAAACCTTGGCAACACTTTCCTTTTTTTTTTTTTTTTCCCTTTTCTTTCATTTTCAAGCATTCTTTGTTTGGACTGTGAACAAAGAGTGTTTTTAGTAAGTGTTTGTACAATGCCTCTCTCGCTGGGCTCTGCTTTCCTTTGGGATTGCTAGGTGCTTTTGTACTAATAACAAAATTAAAATTAGACGCTGGTTAAACAAGTTGTTACCAAAGTGCTCTCACCAAGAGCAAGGGCTGGCATTCCACATCCCAGATCTTCCAAAAAATGTGTGAAATCCACAGCAATGCAGACAACAGGTTACCTGCACTGTGTGTACGCACATACTCAGCTGACGGCAGAGATTCACTCTCTTCGCTGCCCCTTCCCTTCCTTCCCCTCCCCGCTCCCTCCTTTATCCCTTGAAGCATATCCGAACGCTGCGTCCAGCTTCAGGGCTGGTGGAGGAGACCATAACCATCCACCGGTGTGACCATCCACCAGTGTAACCATCCACCAGTACAGGGCAGCTCAGGGGAGACCGCATCTGTGTTTTGGTGGGGTGAGTTTATTTTATTTTTTTTAACAGGAAGGCTGATATGCCCGTGAGATCCTGCAGGACTGACTGTGTGCGGGATTTGGCAGGAGGACAAGTAAAAGTAGCTTTATTAAATGCAGCCTCTAATGAAGGTGTCTGCAGTTTGCCCCATGAGCCGTTTTGGGAAGGATCCATGGATTAAGTGCCCCTACTCTTGGCAAAATAAGTAAATGTGAGCATTTTTCAGCCTATCTTTGCTGCTGGACTTTTTCTAGTACCAGGATGATTTCAGAGCTTCGCAGACCTGAGCACTAACAGGGTGCTGCTCTGTTGCACTGTCTGCAGTGGCAGCAGAGATTGGCGTTTTGGGAAGAAAGTTGTTCATTGGTGTGTTGTTTGTGAGTAAGTTTTTATTCTTGTTGCTCTTAAAGAGATGATGCATAAAATTAATCATGAAAAATTACTGTAGCAGCAGCAAACTACCTCTCTAAAGTTCATAATTATTAAAGGGAATGATTGTTCAGGTGTGTATATAGATAAATATATATATAAAATTAAGAATTATATATATAAAAATTTCAAAAGAATTGGCTTGGCTCATACCTTTGCTAGAGCTGCTCAGTGTTATGCACCATTCAAAGTACACAACTGTGGTTCCCCTTCTACAAAGGCTATCTTTGTTTTTCGTGTGAAGTCATGGTCTATTTAAAACTCTTGTGTTTTAATAATGAATTTCGCTGGAAACGGGAGGAAATGAGTCCATGAGTTTTTGTCCTGATAAAAACCAATTTGGAAATTGCAAAGTCAACTGTGAATAAGTATGCATTTCATTTTTTATTGTTTCTGCTTTCCAGTTTTGTTCCTCTTTTCTCAATGTTTTGGAAGAAATTATAAAGCTCACATCACTGACTTCATACAAGTTCATTCTGCTCACTTTCAAAGCATATGCTGACTGCGGAAATACAGGAGAATGGAAAAGGCACTTCACACCTTTCGTATTTCTTTCTGGTAGATTTTATTTAATCATACTTCCAGGACTAACCGTGTTCCCCCCTTTCCCCACTCTTCGCTGGCTGGGTTCTTGGTTTTCTCCTTGCCCCCCTGATGTGACTTCTAGAGCAGGGCGCTCTGGCGATGTGCAGCCAGCAGATTTAAGCAGCTGAAGTTATTTAGGTGTCTAACCTTCTTTTGACCACTTACACCCTACAAGTGGTTTAAACTTCTCTCTTTCTTTTTCCTGAAGGATCTTAAGGGGAAGTGTCTAAAATAAGTTGCAGAAATCCGTATGACCAGGGCAAATTTTTCCATTTAATTTATTTAAGCCTAAAAAAGCAAAGATGCTGCGTTCTCAAAGGAATGCATTTTGGCAGCAGAGATGACTGACAGCAAAGCTAATTGCAGTTTCTCAAAATTTATTTGGTTTTCAAAAATTTATCTTGCAACTGAACAGTGATAAAACCCTGTTGCTGGATTAATGCCACCAAGGAAGCTCCAAGTGGATTGGAATAATCATGCTTTAAAGTAGCAACGCCTATGTAGTAATTGCAGATTCGAGGGGGGAAAAAAAATTGATAAATGCTGTTTCATAATTTTTTTTTAATTGATATTTTAAACCAGCCTTAGTTTTTAAGGTAGCATCTGTAAGACTTGTTAGTGCATAGGAGGAGTTTTTCTGCTGTTGTACGAGAAAGGAGTGCTGGCCGTTAGCAGAGATGGGTTTTAACATGTTGAAAACTTATGGAGGGTTGTGAAAAGTCATATTTTAAAAAAATCACTTCAGCTTCCTTTCTAATGATTTGGACTAGGTTGGAATATGTGGAAAACCTGCATGGCTCACAAAAATCACCCTGAGTTGTCTGTGCAGAGCGCACAGTCAGTTCTGCATCTGCACAGGAGAAAATTGTAAAAATACATATTGCAAACCACAGACCGTCCCTGTGTATAGCAGGTACCTCTATAAATCTCCATTTTCATGAGCTGGTGTACCGTTTCACTTTTACTTGTTTAGCTTGGGAAACCAAAATGTGTTCACACGGTGTGCTTGTGTAGCTCTCAGACAAATTAATCATTGTACATTTTTTATTGGTTACTTAAAAGTTGTTACTCCAGTCAGGAAAAAAAAGGCTCTTTTGTGTAGCGTTACCATATGGCTTGAGTGATCTGTTGCATATTCTGGGATTTTTGGTGGTTTTTGCCGCATACAACTACTGATACTGTTAATATACAGCAATTCAGGTGTCTGCAGCAGAAATATAGTGTTGCAGTTAGGCAAGCTGACAGTGTTTTTCCTTTGTTTCATTTGCAGGTGAATGTAGTTGTCAGAGTATTAAATAAAGGGCAAACAAATGACAGGTATCTCCTTGTTTAGCTGTGTACATGATTTGAAGTGTTTATCCTTAACAATGGCCTCTTTTTTTTTTTCTTCCCTTTTAATTATATCTCTATTTTATTCTTCCAGCAAGAGGTTATCAATAATCTAAAAGCTACCAGCAACCCAGAGATTAATTCTTCATTTCTTTGAGCGTGAACAAATCTAATAAAAAGCTTCAAGAAGATTACAGCAGGATCACACAGTAATAAATAGCCATTTGCTTGTCGGTTTTGTTCCATTTATTCTTTCTCAATGAAAGACTAAAGTCTGTTTTTCTCCCTCAGCTTTGCACATCTGATATCTTGCCTTGTTACTAGGAGACGTCGTCTGATGTGTGTGTTACTTTCCTCCAGCACGGTGGTATTAGCCACTTAATCGCAGGAATGTAGGCTGGTAAGAGTCTATTGTTATTTAGCTGTTAGAAAGTCTAAAACAGTAACGCTTTTTTATTTGTTCAGGGAGCCTTTGAAGAAACCTCCTGGCTATCCTTTCCAGACACACCTGGATATGTGTGGTTTTCATGTACATACAAAAATACATATATTCTTTGACTTTTGGTAATCAATATGTGCTATTCCTGCAATTTCTTGGCCTTCTGCTGTGCCTCAGTTGTTACCTTTGTCTCTCCCTGGCAGGCTACCTTTTAAAGAAAAGAATAATACATCTGAGCTGCTCCCATGTGAATTCCCCTGATGCTGAGCTTCCTTGGTAGTCGACAGTGTGGCTTTTTAATCTGGTTTCCTGAGGAAGTGAGGTTTATGCAACTGTGCCGCCTGTCCCTCGTTGGTCTGCAGGCTCATTTCAGAGCAGGTTGATAAAAGGGCTAAAGAGCGTGAGGAGAAATTTGTTTTCTTTTTCCTCTCAGTATTTCCAAAATTCATCAGGCAAATCGACAAGGTCCCTAGAGAAGAGGAGACAAGTGGGCAAGACCATCAGGTTGGCAGCTGCCAGCTGGGCAGTGGACACATGAGTTGCTCCAGACCAGCCCCATCCTGCGCTGGCCCATTCCTGCTGGGACTGTGGGAGGGGTGCAGTGAAAAGTTGGCATTGGTGTGAGGGGATATGGCCAGAAACGTGTCAGACCAGGCTAGCTGAGACGTGCAGAGCTGCTCCTTGGCTTTTGGCTGCAGCAGTAGCTGGGCTGCTCTGGTTTCTGACTGTTTGGGTTTTTAAGCATTTTTAGCCCTTCCCCATTGCTTTTTTGTAGCAGCTGGTGTTCTGTGGTGTTTTGCTGTGTTTGCATTGGCAGATTTAATTCTGCTCTTCCTTGAGTTTGCGTAGGAATTGGGATTTTGCTCTGAGTGAAACTTTGCTATTGGTGGTTATGAAGACGTGACCGTGGGGGCAGCTGTAGGAGCACAGGGAGAATCACACTCTGTGAGACCTGGGTACCACGTAATCAGCAAAACTTATTTTTATTGTGAAGTCATAAAATAAGTAAGACTTGCGTTTTATTTGTATTATGCTTTCTGATTTGTGGCCTAGTAAAGAAATGCTGCAATCCTGCTTGCCTGGGGAGGAAAACAGGTAGAAATACGTGGATTAGGCTGTTGGCTCTCTGCTTCACAGGAAGATGGACTGCCTTCCCTCTGGGGCTTCTCCACTCCTGTACCAGCGGTACGTCTTCTAGGGATGCTGTATGGATAAATGTAACATTACTTCATCTTCCTGCCATGAGATGTTGCTGGGGAAAACATTTTTTCATATTTTTTTTTTTTTCCTTCTCTCAAAGAAAAGATGCTCTTGCACAAGCTGCATATTGTCAGCTCAAACTAGGGCAGAAATCGCTGCGGTGAGAGAGGAGTCAGAAAGGGACCCAGCTTAGGATATTTCCTCCAGCAGTTCTCCCCTGGCCCCGCATGGGCAGGAGGTATCAGCCACCTCTTTAGAGGCACTGGGACCCCAGTGGTGTCTCCTTTTCCCCCACGTGGGACTGGAGGGGCTGAGGAGGGAGCTCTGGGGAGCAGACATCTGGGGTTGGGGCTGGCTGGAGGAGTGGCGGGAGCTTGCAAACCCGAAATGGTCTGTTGGGTAACGTAGGCTTCTTGGTGTCCTCCGAGGAGAGGCTGAGGAGCGAGGAGGTCTGGCCAGTGTGCCATGGTGGAGCCCTCTGTTTAATAACTGTTATTAAAAATCCTTTAGCAATGAACACATAGGAAGAGAAAGTGCATCAAATCACTTTGATGAAATTGTGTTGGCCATCCTCGCCAGGATTTTGGTGCCAGGCTTCATCCTACCGTGGATTATTTTGGTTGACTTTTAATGGGAACTCTGACAAGACCCAAGGAGGGGGAGCGCGGCGTTGGCATGAAGTCAGGGTCTCGCCATAGGAGCAGCCGTGGAGCGGTGTGTCGCTGTGCCCGCCCTGCAGTTCTGCAAACGACAGCAAAATCATTGAGGTGATCTGTTTCACGCTGTGCGTGATGATTGTCTGTAACAGAAATGCTGTCCTGCATTTTAACGATAAGCTGATGCTCCTTATCGAGCCTTCCTGAAACTACTCATCCTTACTACAGCCTCAGCTCTGCAACAGGTTCAACCTTGTCAACCCATTTTTAATTGCAGCTGAGCGCTAATTCCCATCTGTGCGAATTCCAGTATGTAAATAAAGTTCCAGTTCGCCAGCTCCTCTTCGGAGGGTTCTTACACCGCACTTGTTTCAAACAGCATCCCTCCAGCATCTCAGAGAAGTTTCATGCTTTTCAACTACATGAAATTTGGTGAAAATAAAAGTAAGCACAGGTAAAATTATAGTAGTGGTAGTAAACCAGATTTTCCTTCTCCTGGTGTGCAGTCCTGCGCAGCCGGGCTTTAAAGCATCTCCGCTGAGTAGCAGCGTTGCCTCAGCGAAGCCCCCTCCCCTTCCCACATTTATTTCCATGGTAACCCGGGGAAGGCATTCTGCAGCCTCAAAACTACTTTTGCTCTTTCATCATGCAAGCTGGCATTGTCAAGGGCTGAGTGTATTCCTACCGCTTTGAATGAATATAAAAAAAAAAAAAAAAGCTGAATTTGGATGGGCAGTTGTTATTTGGGAGGCCCTACAGCGGGAAAGAACGGGCAACCTTCAAGTGACCTAGTGTCCGTACGTTGCTTAGTAAGGAAAAACCAGTCTTGCTTCATTAATTGATTAACTTGGAGGGTGGGGGTTATCAGAATTATCCTTCTGTGAAGCGGCGATTTCCTGAAACGCCTTCGAGGTGGGGGGGAAAGGGGCAGATGGCCGGCCGGGCTGCGCTGGCGAGCCGCTGGTAAGCTTGCATGCTGTGATCTGTTGCAAATCTTGCTTTCTCGTGGAGTCTTTAATGTCTTTTCAGGTATCGTTTAGAAAATGGTGTCTTAACAGATGCCTGCTCTTGGACTGTATTATGCATCTGCCTTTTATCGGTGTAGGAGCGGGGATGTTTAGCGGCATTTGGCAAAGCGTGCTCTGTGTGAGCAATTTGGAAGCTGGTAGTAAAGCGTTCGCTGCGTTTCCTGCCGTAATGAGCTGGATTGATTTTATGATCTCTACGGTGCAGGCTCTCTAAAATCCGTATTTATGCAGCGTTTGCGTGTAGATGTTGAGAGGATTTTATTATATTTGAGCAGGCTAAGGCTGTTTGATTGCTCTGTGTGATTAGAGGAGCGTGTGGAACTGGTAGTGCTTGGTGAAAGAAAACCAATTGCTTGCAAACAGTATCTGCAGATGGGGAGGAATGAAATGATGTTGTAAGTAATTATTTTTTTAAATATTCCGAAAGTAGAAACCTGTCTGATACAAGCATGGTCAGAAACATTTCAAACTATGTCCTTATCTTGTATGATAAATGGATTGGATGGATTTTTATTTTTTAATTTCCTGCTTATGTCTGTTTCCATGTTGTCTGAGGACATGAATCACAGTGCAGTAATAGTATTGATTAAAATGTTTCAGGGGTGTTGCATGATCAAAGGATTGGATTGACGTTTGATTGGCTCGTGACAAGCAGGCAGGATTTTTGTTTTTCCTTCCTTGCATTATTTGGTTGGGAAGGGGTAAAAATGTAGCTTTCTTCTCAATGTGTCTGAAGTACATAATGGCTGTGAAGTTACCATGACAACATGGGGACTTGGATCAGATTTTCCCTCCACCCCTTTTCTGTTTTGTTGTTTTCTAAATATTTGTTATTTATGCATTCTCTGAGCTGTTTGAGGGAGAATCTTACAGCTCCTGTGGGTACAGGACTTCTAATGATATCCAGTTTTTAAAGTGAGTTATTTTTGCAGTGTTTTCTTTGATTAAGCATGGACCAATGTGTGTAATTTGCTGTACAACTAAGGTGGGATCTAAACAAGGACATGAGCACCTTGAGCAGGAGTTAAGGGTCTACCTGTCCCGCGATTCTGGCGTTGCAGCCCTGAAAACTTCTGCTGAGCTCTTGCACGGTCCTGGGACTCCCTGTGTTCTTGCGGCATTGCCATGTGGGACGTGGAGCCTGGGGACTTCTGGAAGTTATGTGCGAGCGAAGGTGTAAGAGCATCTTTGTTCAGGCATGACTGGATTCTGGGACAAGCTTGGGGATGGCAAGAAAAAGTCTGATCATGGTCAAGAAACAAAACAGTTCTTCCACGCTTCTTTGCTAAGGAGTGCTGAATGCACCTCCCAGGTGGGAAGAGGGTGGCGGTTTTTGCAAGATGCGGTGCTAGCCGTTCCTTCCTACTCACTGGGATTTACTAAAGGTGCGGTGCTGGAGGTGGAGCGAAATTTGTGTTTGGTTCCCCTCTCAGTCTGAGGCACTCGAATTTCACCACTCGTGAGTTTTTCCAGCCTGCCAAGGGTTAGACTGTACAGGGCACTTCAAGCTCTTCTGAAGCACTGATGCTGTTCGGAAGGGAATGAAAGACTTGCTGGGTTAGAGGGGGTGTGCAGGAAAGGCAGTGGCTGCAGCACAGCGGTTAAGAGGCTTTTTTTGGGGAGTGGTGGTGGGAGAACATCTGGCTTCTGGTCTCCATTGCCACAGCGGCAGACACATGCATGGGAGTTAGATGGGTGCTTACTTTGTGGTTAGTGTTTTGGGGTGACCCAACTCAAGAACCTTCCAGGTGAGTATTTACATTGGGAAGTAGACATCTTACCTGGAGATCTCTCCTAGTGCCATCTTCCGCCTCCTCTTGGCAGGGTTTGTAGGATGGGAGGGAAGGCGTTTGTTTCATACTTGTAACAGCAACCTGTATAATTTATGGTGAATTTGGTGGAATAACAAGTAGTAGTAGATGTTCTGTGGAGGTGACATTTCAATGTAAGCAGAGGAGGGTAATTATGTACTTCTAAGTTATCATCATGCTTCTTGATGGGGAAAAAACCACTGTACTTTGGGTAAATGGAAGTGAAAATCATTGCAGTTGTCACTTGTGCCTGTGTAAACCTGGAGCAGAAGTGTAGTATCTGTGAGATTGTCTCAGAACATATGGATTTAGTTGCCCTTATGGCAGAGTTGTGGGCATGTTTCAGCATTGAGGCAATTGAAAAGCAAATACAACACGACAGTCACTTTTGTCTTTGTCTTGTTACTCTACATGCTTGACATGAGGAAGTGAAGAACCAGACGTTTTCCTCTCCACTCCATCCCAGTGCTGCCACATGAATAATAGAATTACTTTTTTTTAATTTGGAGAAGTTGAGTTCTGTCTAATACTGGGGCTGAAGTTCCAAATAATGCTTAACAGGAATTATCTAGAGCTTGGCTGGATTGTATCCTTTGAAGAACTGCGTGTCTACGTGATATAGCCTATTTCCCCTTCTCCTTAACATTACCTGATGTTATCATTTTGAATATAGCAACTGTGCAGAAAATCCAGTCCTTTGGAAATTCATCTCAAGTATCTGAGAAGAGATTTCATTTGAGCCAGAGGCTCGAAACGATTAGATAAATCAGTGATGAGAACAAGTAAGAGCAAGAGTCTGATGGAGTTAGGTTATACAGATTTTTGTGGTTACATACCTTGCTTTCAAGATCCTTAAAGTGAGGAAACATCCCTTAAATGCTAGAGGCAAAAACTTGAAAGTCATGAATTTAGGAGTAGTTAAAAACCACACCGAACCAAACCTAGATGCACTCCTCCTCTCCCCCTCCAACGATAAACAACAAAACCAAACCCCTCTTATTCCCAAGGTTTGAGCCAAGCTTGGTGCTGTAAGGAAATCCAGACCAAGAGAAACCCCTGTAGATGTATGAAGGTCCAATGGGAACAGGACAGATTGGCAATGAAGATGGCATTACAGCATTCTTGGTACTTCAGGGTTCTGGAGCTTGAAATTGTGCTTTTTACTCCATCTGATGTTAGCAGTAGTGCTTTAAGAGCCCACTGACAACCGAAATCAAGGCATTTGTATTTTTTTTTTTTTTCTGTTAGTGTTGTCCATTTCTAAGTGGGGAAAAGAAAGACTTGAATATGATCCTATTTTGTAGGACTGAAACCATTTGCAGTATTTTATTAGGAGTAACCTTGGTGTTGCTCTGTGTCAGAGACTGGCGCTAGCTTGCAGTTTAATCCTTCTTGGTCTTTCCCAGTGCCTGGGGAGTGTTGGTGTATGGACTGCCGTGAAGAACTCCACCCAAGGTCCAAAAATTCTTTCCAACTTACAGAGTCCCTGCCCCCAACCCCTCCAAAAAAAGTGAAGAATTCACCATAGTGGATAAATTCACAATTCATTGTTAAAATCGAATCCTGTTTTTATAGAGCTATTGTTCTTTGCCACTTCCCTCCTCAAAAAAAAAGTTTCTGCATTTGCAAGTTCCAACAGGAAACCAAAATTGGGCATTTTCACTTAAGCATGGGATCAGTTGAAGTTTCATTTCCCCTGTAAATGCAGATGTGGCATGAAAAAGCCCTTGCCACAAAAATGATAGAGGTCTGGAAAATACGCTTCACTGAAAAAGTCAAGGGTCTCAACCTCTCTGGTTATCAAAGGCAAGCTGGTTTTAACTTGGGTTAAATTTATTGAATGACTGACCAAAATGCCGTGGGCTGAGAAGGTGGAAAGTTGAAACTGTGGTTATTTTGCTTGTAAAGGTGACGTTGTTTTTAAGAAGAAAGAAAAGTATTGGTTTTTTTTAATACTTGTTTCAATACTGCCGATTCCCAGTGAAATGATTTTGTTGCAGAATAAGAGGTTTCTGTATTTTTTTTCCGTGCTGTTAGACAAAAATAATTGAGACGCAGTGCTTCTGCTTACTGGCCAGTTGAGTTGCTGTAAACCATATCATTCCCAGGGCTCTGCGGAGCGCGGGACCTGTCAAAATATCTGCCCTATCTGTTGTACCACGATAGGAGACGTCTCGGAGCCCAGTTCCCCTTTCTGCTGCCTGTGGTCTTGCTGGCGTCCGCCCAGGGCACAGCCTACTTTCACACCGCTTCCCTGTGCACGGGATGAGCTGAATCCATTCAGAGTTGAGTCAATTTATTGACCTGACAAAAACCTTCTAACCAAGAATAATGTAGTGTCTGTGGTTGAGGGAGCGGGGCAGGAGGACTCCTTCAGTTGGAGGAGGAGGTTAAGCGTAGTATAAAACTCCACCATTAGTCCCACCGTCTGTATCTTGCACCTGTGTTAAGTTCTGTCCTTTAGCACTGGATTTACTGTTTCTTTCTGCTATTGAATGTTTGGTCTGGTTTGGTAAAATGTCCTTTTTTGGAAATGTTGCCGTGAGAAGCGGAATGAATGGCAATTGCCATTAAGTTGATATACTGTCATGGAAGTAGATACAACACACGGAGGGCTAATGGAGCTCGTGGGCTGATCCCGTGAGGTGTTGAGTTCCCCTTCCAAAGGAGCTGCCCAGTGCTCTTGTGTTCCCTCTGAGCATCCTGGATGGAGAAATACCAAGGGCTTCAGGGCTGGGCCCTTAAAGAGTTAAATGGACAGAAGTAGCAATCGGTGAATATTTAGCTCATGGAGGACTGAGACTGGAGAAAAATTGAACATTACTGACAGCTGGTGGGTTTTATGTTGGTAACAGAGAGACTGGAAGATATCTTCTATCTAGTATTAACTGGTTTCTAATTGTGCTTTCTGTTGTGTTTGTGTTCTTTGTTGCATTTCTGTGGGCTGGCAAGAGGTGAGTTGTGTAATGGGTCTCTAAATGGGCTTTCTAGAACCATTACTTTTGTCTTTCGTAGAATCACAGAATGATTTGGGCTGGAAGGGCCTTTAAAGCCCATCCATTCCACACCCCCTGCAAGGAGCAGGGACATCTCCAACCAGATCAGGTTGCTGAGAGTCCTGTCCAACCTGGTCTTGAATGTTTCCAGGGATGGGGCATCCACCACCTCTCTGGGCAACCTGGGCCAGTGTTTCATTGGAGGGGCGGTAGATGTCCTACAGCCCTAGTTGGAGTTGACCTCATAATAGTAGTAGGTGTTTTGAAGATTAAATATGAGCAATTTGTCATCTTTTCTGAGGCAATGCTTACAAAATTCAGAGTCTTACTGGCTTTCCGCAGGGCTCTGACCCATAAACCACTTCTCAACCCTATGGGTAGTCCCGCCTTTGAAAACCGTGGATGAGTGCATGGTACGTGTTGTAACTCTATTCCTGTGAGCAGTCCCTGTGAAATCCATGGGATTACTCATGCATCTGACCATGTCCACATTCTGGCTTGACAAACTTTAATTTAGCATCCTGGGTAAGGTCTGCAAGAGTTGGGTCTGCTCTGTTGTGTACTCTCTCTGCTCTGGGCCAGAGGCACCCCAGAAGCTCGGTCTGACCGTGCTTGCCTGCAGCTGTACCTGTATGGTACAATTCTGCTCAGGGAGGCTTTCATCCGAGCACAGCCGTGCTAATACAGCTGGAAAAGAAAAGAAGTTGGGTTAGCATGGAGATTTAATAGTGTTGTGAGAAGGGCTGGGTGTCCATGGTTTGGAGAAGAATCTACTGAATAAAGCTTACTGAAAGTGCTACGTTTATAGAACTTATTTTCTTATATGGCTAGTGTCTGTGTTTTCCTGGGAAAAGTAGGGTGGGAATGAGTAAGGGACAATGAAACACATGCACATATGATTAGAAAGGTAACTTTAAAATGTCAAGGAAAGCCAGGTAAACATTCCCATTAATGTATTTTCTCCTGATTTCTTATATTCCCAGGGAAGTAGAATTACCTGCTTTTTAAACTTTAAGGTAAAATAGATAGCATATACTTCGCTGCGTACAATGGAACTTCCATGTCTTCCTACTTTCACAGTGGTTTTGTTTGGCAATGATTTTTAACATGGGCAGATCCAGGCAGGGGCATTGCTGGCTGGATGAAATGGTGGCGTCTTTGCAGCTGAGAGACAAAATGTTCACAAAATTCACGTGTAGCTCTATCTAGTGCTCTTGAAACAAAGAGCTTTGAGAGAATATCTGTAACCTGCATTTCAAAGCTTGTTCTTTTGCATGAAAATAAGTAATTTCTACCATACACATTTTCTGAGCTGCACTCTCTTGTGCCTGTTCTGAGCAGGGGTATTCTGATGGCAACGTTTAACTGTTTTGTGTTATTATTTTTTTCAAAAGTAGACATAGAATCTGACAATCTGGCACCCTGAAGTGTTCAGTTGACAGCTAAATTATCTAACCGGTACGTCCTCGTTTATTCCTGCACTTGTCCCATGTTGGTGCCCAAAGTCCAGCAGTTTGGATGAGTGTTCGTTTTTATGCTGAGGGGTGAGAAAAGACTAAGAGAATATTTCAAAGTAGGGAAAATCCTGGGGTTTTTTCTTCATCCTTATGTACTTGGAAACCGACTAAAGAGCTCTCTCAAATAGTATGTGAATCTGTTTATTAAATGAACGTGAAATGGGTTTATTTCTAAGCCACTTAATTACATCTAGGGGGACATGCAAGTCTTTCAGGCTCCGTGTTTGCTGCCAGTTTGAAGCAAGCCCAGAGAGAAGGGACGAGCGCCGTGGGGTCAGGCAGCGGCGTGGCACGCTGGGTGGTTTGGGTCAGAGCGCTGGCAGGTGAGTGATGCAGAAACTGTTCTCTTGATCTTAAAGAAAAAAATAATTGAAAAAGATCAGGAGAAAAGCATTTAAGAAAATGGAGCTACGCGTGTCGAGAACTTTCTACAGGCACATTTTCTTCTTTAAACAGCAATGACCAGCATTAGTTTACTTGTTGGCTCAGTTACTGAGTGGAGTAAATAGAGGAAAAACACTTTAATATGCTCTCTTCATTGGTTTCAGCTTCATTTTAAAAAAAATTCTTTTTACTATGTCGCGTTGTCTCAATGGTGTTGCTTGTGGTTTTAAGGAAGTCTTCAGAATAACTGAGAGCCTGCACTTAAAGTGAGTAATGTTTCCATCCTTGCATAATTTGGATTGTGTCTATGGATCAAAAACCACAGTTCCATGGATGAAAAGATAGTTGTGCTGTGCGAATTAAGAGTCGTCCTGCTGAAAAAACAGTAGCAACTGCCCTCCTACCTCTGTTCTCATGATCAGATGTGCCCGTATGGTGTGTTTGGAAAGGAGAGGAAAGGAGAGAAAAGGAAAGTGAAGACCAAGAGCGCAAGTTTAACATGTCACCAGCTTATCAACGTGGTGTCAGTGGCTTCGGCGGAGAGGCGAGCAGGAGACCTTCTACTGGTGGGAGAATAATTCCTTTGATGGATATGGACAGATCCGTTGCTACTTGTAAAGTAGCTCCCAATAGTACTGTAAATCATAGTTAGGGGAAAAAAATAGTGTATTCAATATGTGAAATGCAGCAGGTGTGACCATCGATTCTCTTTAATGTAGAGGAAGTTTGCCATCAACAAAAGGAGTATCTTAGACAGGACCTGCAGTAGCTGAAATGTGTTTGCACCAGCAGTGCTAGCCCCTAGCCAGGGCTTCTGGCTTCATGATTGCGTTAGCCCAACACAGGTTCCCTGCAGCCGGATCTGCCGAGTTTATGGGTTACAATTTTGACAAGGGAAGTCAAATACAGGAAGAATTCAGATGAGTCTTTTGGAGAGAGGAGTTAAAATACCTTTGCCACAGGTTTACTTATAATAATAATAATAATAAGACTTAGACTGACGTGAGTGAGTGGTCTAAGGAAAGCCACCTGAGGTTTCCAGATGGTTTCATTAAGCCCTGGACAACCCAACTCCCTTCATAATGAGTTTTCCACCTCCATACTTACTGTTTCTCAGCACAGCTATGCATAATGTAGGCAATTGGGTTTTTCCAATCAGTATTGTTGTTTCATGCCATGATAAAGTATTGCTTTCTTGTTTATCCTTCACTGATCATACCACTGTTGATACTTTCTTTGGTGGTATCGATTACGTTCCTTTCAAGCTTGGTAATTACATTGTCTTCAGTGTGCAGTGAAATTTCAGCCATTGTCCACCCGGGGAGGACTGTCTGCTGGTGAATAGCTGCGTTCTCCGGTACTCAAACTCGCTCCAATTAATCTGTGAAGAATTGGATTGTGGATGTTAATTACCCAGACAAATCAGCAATTGGTTTCAAGCATTGTTAAGGACAAAGCGAAGAATAAATAGCTTCTGCAAAATATGGCATTGCGAGCGGTGCTGATGCGATCTGCTATAATTTGTCTGTCTACCTTGGAAAGCTCTGTGCAGAAAGATGAGCTTAGCATTTTGAGATAATTACTCGTAGCGAATATGAGTACTAGCCTATCTCTTCCTTGGTATTAAAAGACAAAAGAAAAATTCGTCATGTGCTTTTGTAAAAATAAACAAACAAACCCAAGATAACTAAAACTTGGCCTGAATCTCACAGTGCTTCTCAAAAGTGTCCCTGGTTTCAGTATTTGTGTTCATGGTTTTGTGCTGGACAAGAAGCGTTGGCAAGGTGGGGAATCGGCGCTCAGAACTGTGCTGAAGCAAGCTGTGCATTGGAACCAGTTTGGGAGTTGGTTTGCGGCAGATTGGGGGTTGGTTGTATATGTATATGTGTGTATATATGTGTGTGTGTATATATATATGTCTGCACACACGATAATTAAGGTACTGTAACAACAGCAACAAATCCAGCATGCAGATTTATTCTGATTGTGAGAAAGGAGGTGAATGCACATAGAAACAGATTTTTGACCTTATAAATGCCATGTTGTGCTGCTGCATAGCTGATGGATGCGCTCTCGCTGCAGACATATTTTCTAGCGTAAAAACTTCAAAAGTTCGTTCATCTAAGAAATGCATGTGAATGGTTGTGTGATACATGCAAGGTCTTTAAACCAATTTTTACCATTACCCTTTGTAATTTAACAGCCATAGGTTAGGGCCTGAATTATTTAGGAATGCCTTTCTGCCAAGCCGCCTTGTTACCCATGTTGTCTTGCTTAATCTGATCTGCTCCTTTATCCAGGTACCTACAAGTAAAGTGGATTTAGAAATAGCGAAGTGTTGATTCTCTTTTGATTGTGGTTCACTGCTGCTTATGGGAGGATTCTTTTTGCTTAATGAGGTTTCCCTCTGTTAAGTTCTTAAGAGACATTCTCATTTCTGTTGAAAAACAGAACATTTGAAAAACCTCGGAGAATGATTTCCATCCCTCCCTCCCAATTTTAACCTCAGAGTCAAGTGAAAAAAGAGGATTAAATGCAGCTTCTGCAGTGCGAGATACAGAATCCTTTTGTGCTATTAGACCTTGGATCTGTTCTCAGGTAGGCTGGAAATTGAATTGAAGTAGTTAAGGGACCAGTACTGGCCTTCGATACATTCCTTTTTGGGTTGTGTTTTCTTTTCCTTTTCTGTTCTTTTTCATTCGTCCTAAATCAAGGAATGCGCTGAACTAAAATAAGAATTTTAACCTTTTCAGAATCCAGGAGTGGAACTGTTTGCGATCAAATGATAGCAGAACAGTAAGTTACCATCTCTCAGCTCAGATCCTCAGCGGTTAACATGTGAGCTCTTAGCCTGCCCCAATTTTGAGATAAAATGTGTCAGTTTGAGGTTTCTTGTTCTCTGTGATCACACAGGCAATGATGGCAGGTCTTGTGAGGAGGCAGTAATTTGCTAAGCTGCCGTAACTGGGGTGTCGAGTTATCCCCAGTTACACTGATGCTGCATTGCTCCCACCTGGAGTCGGCGCTGGGGGAAAGGCACACAGTTGTTTTTTTGGTGTTAGATGTTTACAGGCATTTCTTCCCATTGCTTGCTGACTTCTGGAGCACTTATTACTGATGCCCATCTTATGATGCAGTGTCAGGTGGAATATGGATTTGTACCTAATGAAAACGGAATGGAAAAATTATCTTTACTGCTCAATAGCTGGTACCATGCTGGAGTGACTGCATCTCTGTGAAATGACGCCGAGTGCCACCCGTAGGCAAATTGAAATACTTATTTCTACAGCCATCTTGCAAGGGAAAGTCAAGGCCATCAAGAAGGGTTAAACAGGAGCAGAGTGTTTCGTGTTGTGGCTGGCTGTCACGTACTCGTGCCCCTCTGTTAGTCACAGGCTGTCTTTCCTTCTCCGCTTGATACCTGTTAGCACTCGCCATTACTAACTGTTAATTAACATCGTGGCTGTCACTGCCGTGTCTGAGAGTTTCCAGTGCATCCTCTGCCTATGCCAGAGAGTTCCCAACTTTGTGGTCTCCTTCCTTCATCAAACAAGGAAAAATTAGACATGGGGGAAAAAACCTGACCTTCAGTTCGAGCTAGAATGAATTTCTAGACCTCTTCACTCTGAATTCTTCCCTTCACTACTGACCCCAGATCACAGGGAGGACCACGCGGCCGAGCGCTTTCTCTGTGGATCCGTTGTTCCCTCCCCAGTGCAGCCCAAGCATTTTGTGTTGCACGATGAGTCAAACAAGGTAGGAATAAGCTTGCTCAGAAGGGCTCATGGAAGTTCTGCTCACAGGGCTTTGCTCTGTCCTAACAGACCTAGATTCCCAAGAGCAGGGCTTTCTAGTCTTTTATCTGTCTGTAAAGTGTCACTGAACATCTATGGCGTGGTGTAAATAATAACGGTAATGATGGTCCTGCGATGTGGTGTGTTTCCCTGGGGAGAGCAGAGACTCCGACCCCACTGTTCCCGGTCCCTGATGCCCAGATGGTGCTGATGCTTAATGGACGTGTTCGCGTCCGCTTTGAACACCACAACTGCTCGATTTGGCAGCCTTTGCCACTTCGTATGCTGTCCTTATGAATCCAGCAGCCTGCCTTTCAGGTGATTTTTTTTTTTAATATTTAAAAAAGAATTTTTTTCCAAATGCTAAAGCTCAGTCATTTTAATTTAACGTTATAATCTATATTTCCAACAGATGGCTGAGTGGATTGCAATTTTATGCTGTTAAATGTAATTACTTTTCAAATACATTGTTATGGCTCTAGTTTTTGTATTTGTAATCCTGAAAATGTTTTGAAATAAAAGATATCTTACAGTATAGAAGAATGAGGAACCCCGGTATATAATACAGTTCAGAATATGTGATAAATTGAATTTTAGTTGATATGAAAAAGTTTTTATAGTTTTCATGACTAGAATGAATTATTTGATTTAACTGTAATCTAACCGTTTTAATTCCATCATCAAATGAGAACTGAAATATTTGGGAAACATCTCTGGGTCACTTCGGAAACTGCACGTACTTTGTGTATGCTGTGCGTTCTGGCATTGAAATATTATTTAATGTTTTAAATGGCATGTATAAAATTCTGAGATTTTTGTGGGGAGGAAGAAGTATCTGTTCAGTCCAAGAATGGTTTTCCTAGACACCTGGTTAGGAAAATAAGGCTGTAGAAGTTGCGTTCTCGTATCTGACCAGGTGAGAAGGGTCCACCGTGGTGAGAAAGAAGGAATCGGCTCTGATCTTTGACTAGAAAATCGGAGAGATTAACTGGAATTTTTTCTCTTTTTCTCTAGTTTTATTCTGGTGGTTTTATCAGCAACCATGCATCCTGCAGGGAATAAAATACAGGATTCTTCCTGATCATTACTGCAAATGAGCTTTTAAATTAAAACCCACCTCTAAGTGATTATTTTACTTGATGGTTGTGATTTTTCCTCTGCCACAGTCCGTAATAAGTCCTGACCAGAGTTTTTCCATTCGAGAGCACAGCTTCAGCTAAGGGAACCTGGAGATGAAGGTTGGTCAGTCCGAGTTTGTTCCTGCGCCGTGTCTGCAGGACAGCCGAGGGGCTTAGGCAGGAGCACGGAGGAGGGACCGCCGAGCGGCACGGCGTCGCGGTGGCCCTGTCTGAGGGGGTAGGGGTGGGGGCAAGCTGGGCTGTGTACGCTGGCAGTGCCTTGGCTTAACCTTCAAAATCGCCTGCGGCTGCAGCCGCCCTCTTTGGGGTTCCCCGAAGAGAACTGTCGCTCCCTAACGAGGGAGGTGGGAAGATGTGGCTAATGCAGACTTTGCATAAATTTATGAATGCCACATTTTGATATAGGAGGCATGACACCTAAGCTCTGAGCATCTCTTGATTAGCCCCGGTTTATTTATGAGCAGGATAACATGGCTTAAGGTGCCTTCTGAGCACTAACTTTGGTGACAATCATCGTCTATTTTGGGGGAGGTTGCTCATCATGTACAAAAGCAGACTTCTAGGACAACCTTCCTTCCTGCCACGGAAGCAGAAAGTGTACCAGGGAATTTGGAGATGTTCTGGTATTACTGTTTTATTGTTTATTGATTGATGCTAACTCAGGTCCTCGGTTTAGGTGTAAAGATACTGCCCTAAAAGCTGTCTCATTCATCTCCCTGTGATGGGACTTCTGCAGCAGTTCAGGCTAGCTGAAGCCAATATGCAGTAATAGATCTAAAAAAACTCAAACCAAACCAAAAATCGTTTGTCTGTAAGCCATTCTAGGGAACCAATACAATTGTGATCATATAAATAGATTATACTTTCACAGTCAATGATTGTAAGAGCTCAGAATTATAAATTCATTACAAGAGTCATTCATGATCTGAAATAATCTTGTAATGATATTTTTTTACTGTTCTGCAATGAAAATTCTTTGCATTTTTCTTAATAGCTTCTAAATGTCTGCAATCACTTTTATTTTTAAATCCCTCCATTATTTCCAGTCGTCCTTTCTCCTTAATAATGCAGCTTTACCAGCAAGCATATATTTTGTGCGTAGAATATTCTCCTTCCGTAAGAAGACAATATGGAATAATGATGCAGAAATTACATGGAAACCAGTAATTATTGAAACAGTGACTGCCATATGGTAAATGGTATTTTATGCAATATAATTTTCAACACAAATATTCAGATATGTCCTGCGCAAGTAACATGGTTTGTAATTATCCTTATTAGCTATACATTTATATTTGAAAATGCTAGTTGCCTGTTACATTTCAGGTAATGACAGAGCAAACGCTTTCTTAATTTATTTCAGGGTTGAAAGCTGTCACCTAAGCAAGAGAAGATTGCTGGCAGAGTTGTAATGCAATTTTGAGATGAAGTATGATATATTTTTTTTCTTTAGAATGAAGTTTTAGCGGTCAGTCACAAGGATTTTATTGTTTGAGATTTGTAACTGTTGTCCCAAATAATCACCTAGGTGCTCACAAAATGTCCTTGCTTTCACGTCTCGTCCTTACTGATGTGATGAAAGTGCAATTATAGATAATGGGAGAGATGAAATGGTTCTACAGATACAATAAATTAACTGGAGTTTTGTTGGGAAAACTAATAATAGTTCCTTTGACTGCAGCTTTTTTCTCTAGTCTGTGTTACAGGCCTTTGAGCTGGTGTTGCTCTCTTTGGAGCTTGCCAGGCTGGAAAAAAAAAATAAAGGATGCTTTATGCTATCCTGCATCCGCTCCAGGATCCAAAATACCGGAGCTGGTTCAGTGGTTTTCAGTCTCTTCCAATTTATTTATCTGTGTCTTGTTTCCATGGAACACCTTTCACCTTTCCAGGCTCTTTCTCTTCTCGCTTGGGTCCTTAGAGGCTGTGGATCAGGGCGTGAAGAAGCATTGATCTAGGCTTAGGAGGTGTTAGTGCAAGGGAAATAATGCTTTGCTCTCGGTTCCTCCATCGGCGAAGTGCAGAGTATGCCTGCGATCCCCTCAGAGCTGGAAGCGACGTGGAGTTTGACATCGGGAGCATCCGGTGTAAAGCACCTGTGGAATAACCCGGCAGGCCTGGCATCTGCTGCGTGAGTCTCTCTGCAGAGATGGTGGTAAGGATTGCGGTGTAGCATGGACCTTTGGTCGTCGCTGTAGGCTGCCCAAAGTCTCCAAAAAGTGGTATCTAGGCTCTCGGTCGCTGGACCGCTCTGAGGCTTCCACTGCGCTGGCTTTGCGGTGGCCACGTGAGATTGCTTTGTTAGAAGTACAGGCGTGAGGAAGTGGAATGGAACTAAGAAGGCTTTTGCTTTTAGCCTCTCCGTGCTGTGCAGGCTTGTGAAGGCTTCTCTGAACTGCAGTTACTGTTGTGGCCCAATGTGGTGCTCAGTCTCCCAACGTGCTGGCAGAAATAAACTCTTTTCTTCTGGCTCCTTTTCTCAATAAAGTGCTTATTTATTGAGAAAGAACAATGTAAATTGTTCTTTCATTACATTTGTATTAAATAGGAAAAAAATTACTATTATAGACATTGTACCATTACATGTGTGTCCATCCTTGAAGGTAGTCAAACCAGGTCCTGAGCAACCTACTTTGAGCAGAGAGGTTGGATTGGATGATCTCCAGAAGCCTCTTCCAGCCTCAAGACTCTGCAGCATGGTCATTTTCTGTAAAGGCAGTGAACTTCAAGGTGGGAGTTTCCAAGCAGCACTAAGAGCTGAAATATGTTCTCCTTTAATGATGCTTGTGAACTACTGGAAGTCCATTCTTGTGAAATTGTTCTGTATTTGGCAGTGTGCAGCTCTGCTACCAAAGTAGTGATCTGCGTAAAAATACTCATTATCCTTTTCAGTAATGAAGTTGAATTTTCTTAACTCCCACAGCATGGAGTGACAGCGCGTTGTGGTAACACAGGAGAGCTAGTCCTCTCCTGCAAAGCTCTGTTCTGTAGCAAAAAATCCGAGCTCAGTTCTACCTACTTTTATTTAGTACCTAAATAGACTTTTAAATGAGCAGAGGCTAATTACTGGTTTACTCAAACTAATAAAATAATTCAACATTAAAACAGAAAGCCAGTTGGTTGAGACGCTGTTGGAGACACGTTATGTTGTCATTAAATCTTAAGCGAAGGATAATTTTTACTCCGTATTGGTTAAATGAGTTTCCTCATTGTAATCTGTGCCATTAAGAAGATTCACAGGCACATCAACTGAGCAGTGTGAGAGTCTTGCATGGTGCTTTTGTCATTAGCAAAAAAAAAAATTAATAAGCTTCTAGTAGAAGGAGAAATGGAGCACATGAAGCCTTTTTTATGACACAGTTTTAAATGAAGGCTGGAATCTTGCTTACAGGGACGCGCATCTGGCTGTTTCTCACCTTTGTGTAGAATAGCCTTTGAAATCACTGGAATGTGGGCATGCTTTTCTCTCTCTTTTTTTTTTTTTTTTTTTTTTTTTCTTCCTCCCTTCCCACCATATACACAATTCTGGGAATTGCAGATCTGCCGTCTTCCTTGTTGTTCTTGGGAGAGAATCCCCAAGACAGTGAATCACCCAGGTGCAGGTAATCTGAAAGGAACAAATAGAAACGGCTTTGGCTGGGATAATTTGTTTGTGTCTGACTGGTATGAAATCTCTTTAGGTTTTTACAGTAATGGATTGCTCTGGTGTTACGATTCCTGTGTTAAAGCAGTACAGATGTGAAGTCCCAGGAGTGTTATTAGCTTGAAATATGTTCTTTGATTTGCATAATCAGTGTAATCATAAATCAGGACTCTTTCATCATAATGAAAGACCTGTTACCTGTCAAGGGAAATGAAAAAAAAAAAAAAAAAGCAAGCTCTGTGCTCATCTAAGAGGAAAGTCTCAGGAACGCTGAATAACAGTTCTGCCTGCATCCCTTCAACAGGGGTCCGGCATGTGCATCTTCTCAGAGGAGAGGCTGTGTTGCAGGCATCTGGCATCTGTGAGGGCTCTGAGGCTGTCAGACAAAATGATAGCTTTAACTCAAGAAGTCCGTGCTGAAAATTCATTTATCGTTGCAGCTGCGTACTGCACTTCGCCCTTGGTGGCCTTTCAGCTGATATCTGAGGACTCTCACAGCTTTATGCGGGATGTTCCCTGCTGGGGGAGCAGCGGTGGTCCCTGGGTAAGCACCCCTGCGTTGTGGTAAGGAGAAATCTGGAGACCAGAGCTAGACTAAGTTAATAACCAGAAGAGATGGGATGAGAAGGCAGTTTGAGCTGTGAAGAGGGAGGGAAGGGTGAGCTGAAACACCGCCGCTCTGCTGCAGGACACCGCAGAGGTGGCACGCGGGACTTGGCCTCTGAGTCAGAGAAATGTCCCTTCTTCTTGTCGCCTTGCTAGAACCAGAAGCGTGATGGCAAAATTATGATGAGAAGTGCTCGTCTCTCAATAAGACTTCTTTATAGGGTGTTCTACTCTGTCTCAAGTGCTTACCTTAAATTTTTTTCTCCAGGCATATTTTCTGCTCAGTACTCTAGAATACTACTGATTTTTTTTTTTTTTGTAATAAGAAATCAGGAATAAATGAGGAAGAAGGGAGCATTATCTTCCACCTTGAATGACTCTTTTTTTACAAAACAGAAAACCAAAGCAAACCAAGATTTTATGAATTAGTGAACTCTGGGTTTCATTATAATTGTAATGAAATGAATGAATGAAAATCCAGTTCTCCCTTCCTCTTCTAAATTAGGCACCTGCAACAACTTAAGCTGGACTTCTGATACCTGGACCTTGCCTGCTGCAGGAATTACGTCTGAAATCTAGCACTGAAGTTAAACAAGTTGCTTTGCACTTCAGAACGCAAAAACCAAGACTTGTACGCACCAAAGAGAGGAGTCTGGCTGCTCTTCTCTTCTTGCAGCCATTCTGTTGTAGAGGAACGTCAGTTGACATCCCCGCTTGATGGCCACGTCTCCTGATGTGCGCTGGGAGCAGTGTTAGTGGCAGGGCTTTTGTCACCTCCAGTGTCAGGCTGGCTGACGTCTGCCCCAGGCTGCTTCTCCTTTGCTTTGTCACTCTGTGCCGCAATCTTTATACCTCATTTAGCCTGCTTTCCTTACGAGATGGAAGAGTCTCGGGATGTTTTTTTTCTTCTACCTTTGATCTTGGTGTCACAGAAAATTACTGTGCTTATTGTTTTAGCCTGGAGTAATTCAATTGTGCCATTTGGGGGGAAAAGTCAGCTAAATGCGTCCTCCAGAAGAATGAGTTTTTCATAGCCTGTCTGTTTTACTTTGTTAAATCATAAAATTTTCTAACTCTGCCTTCCAGTTATGGAGATTTGATGTTCAGTATCCTCCAACGTTTCCCATTTCTATGCCTATATGAAAAGCTGAGTGTAAATTTTGAAAAAATTGTAGCTAAATTCAAAAATTGACTCTCCAACACTAGAGTGAGAGATTAAACATGTTTGTTTTTTTAATTCCTGCGTCATTTGCATGAATGTCACTTGAGGCTTGAAATTCCGTTGCCGAAGTTTGGGACCAGATCTGGTTAGATGCATCCAAATTCTGCGATGTGATAGAAATGTGGTTGCACTGAAAAGGATACTGGTGGGCACCTGCGTGAGAGTCAGCTGTGGAGATGAAGGCTGAGGGCAGGCTGATGTTCTCCAGAGGGGCACAAAATATAAGCAAAATAAGAAAAAACTACTTCATTACAGGTTTGTCACAAAATAGGAAGAAAGTACTTGAGAGTTACCACTTAGATAAGGCAGAGAAGCACACATTTTAGCGTTGGCATCGGTCAGGTCTTTGACTATGTAGTTCATTATTGTAGCTCAGATGGCAGCGTGATGGACGCAAGAACAGAAATCAGAGCTAGAAACTAAAATATTTGAGTTTAGCCACAAGAGAGAACACATGACTACTTTAAAAAAGCCCCCAAACCCAAAAAACTCCATCAGCCCCCACCCAAGCTCCAGCAGAGCTTAAATTAGATTCACTTAGAAGTTTATTAGGCAAGAGATAATTGCATGTGGAGTTTTCCACTCTTGGGATTTACATCCATCTGGTGCTTGGATAACGGTGGTGCGTGGTTAGGAGCTGCTGCCACATGGGCCCTCATCCTCCGAATGAGCTGGGCCGAGGCTGGCCGGTGTCCCTGGGGTGCCAGCCTGGAAGAGCCGGGTGCCTTCCTGTGGAGAGCTTGCAGTACGGCCGTGACGTCTGGGGCTGACTCTTGTGACTGAAGGTAGGTTGGGGCTGTGCATGTCCTCGCTGTCCGTGCGGATGTTGACAGAGGGCTCAGTTTGCTTTAAAAAGGCAACAGCTTTTTTTTTTTTTTTTTTTTTTTTTTTTTTTTTGTGTGTGTGTGTGTCAGTAATAACCTCAGGAGACGAAGGCAAGCGAAAGAGTGCGATACCACATCCTGTTTCATACAGGAAAAGAAAATATTTTTGTTTGAGGGCTTTAATGTGCCTATTGTTAGTTCTGATGGAGAATGTATTTTCTGTGGTGCTTAACTTTGGTTTCTTTCTCATTTTCCCTTTGAGTAAGCGTATTTGTATTCTGTGCTCAGTATGGATTTTCTGGTTGCTGCTTCCACTCCCTTGGAATCGCCAGGTTGGGAGCTGGTCCTTGCTCCCCTTCAGCTGCTGTTTTTTTTCCCTTTGCATAATTTTTGTTGAGAATTGGCCTGACAGCCTGCTCTAAAATAATAATAAAATAATAAATATAACTTTTTTTTTCTAGGGAAAAGTGACCTTCCATACACTTAATGCTAGATTCTGCCTTTTTGTCCTGGAAAGTAGATTAAATTTCTCTGTTGGCAGCAAGTTGAGTTGATCCTGCGTTACACCTCAGCAGATATTGTCATTCCCACACTTGGTGGGAATGTGGAACATCTGAACGGTCTTTTAGGAAACCTTGCTTTGTGTTGCCTGTGGGTGGTGTGGTGGCCAGTTGTATTTGGAGCAACACAAAAAAGCTAAACTAGAAGTGAGTGCCTGCTTGGTTTTCGTCTTCTGGTTTTTTTTCCTTGCCTCAGTGTGAGGTTGTGTGTAAGGACTTTCCAGCAGCAGGATTTATAGGATATGTTTGTGTTTCTGCCTTTTCTTTACCTTGTCACATAATAAGTATAAAGGTCTCGCAGGAGTTTGGTTTACACACCTACGTTGAGTAGTGCTGTAACACAGAATTAGATGTGAAACTTCTCTTTTCTGTCACTCAGAGATCTCCTGACTGATGTACACTATATAAATGTACATAAATTATATACATATAAATAGATATACATGTAGAGCAAACACTTCAGAATCACTTTTATAGCCAATTTTTAGCAGCAGTTTGCCAGCTGACCCATGTCTAAGGAAGAAGACCTGGTGACCAAGCTGCACCCAGCGATCCCGGGAGGTGAGAGCCTGTGCTGACACCCGCAGCCCTGCCTTCTGTCCTGAACTAACGATACCAGCAGCATTTCTTGCTGGTACAAATGTGAGTCTGGGGTGTGAGGTTTTATAATTTACATGCAGGACAGAAAATGAGGACTGTGCTGTAGTACCCTCTCCGGGCAGCGTTGAGTGGGACAAGAGATGTTGTGAGGAAAGGGCTGATGTAGGTCTCTTGAAAAGCTAATTCTTTAAATGAAATTCATAATAAGAATAATTAATGTTCTGTAATGGTTTCTTCAAAGCAGTTGTGGAGTAATCACTGGCTGCGTGATCAAGTGTGAAACGTCCCAGAGGCAGAGGAGGGTTTTGAGTGGCGTTGCACAGGCACCTGGGTTAGGTGCTCTTCGGGATGGAGCAACAAAAGCAAGAGACATACAGAGACTGCACAGAAATGAGCGCGTAAAAACAGAGAAGCGCTAGAAGAAGTTAGAAACCAACAGTGAAATCTCAGAAATAATCAGTGGTCACACAAATATCCTTATTTTCAGTGAAAGCTGTGTGGCTATCTCCGTTTGCGGCTCTCCAGCGTGAGCGTGCGGTACGGCTGTGCCTGGGGAGCTCACGGCTAGGAGCGATGCTCAGCGCGGCAGCAGGCCTTTGGGACTGGCTTCGAAACAGACAAAGTCAGAGCTAAAAACTGTTTTTCTCAAGAACGTGTCTGTTGTGATTCAGATGATGAGAGGCATAAAGTGTGTACCCGTGCCGGTAGAGCGTAGCCTTGAATTATTTGGATTAGTGTGCAGGAACTTGCTTGAAAATAATCTGGTGAGGTTAAAGGTGGGAAATCATGATGCAAGTTTATGGAAAATACTGTGACAGTGGTGGTCAGCAGTGACTCTCAGGATACTAGAGAAAAGTATATTAAAGGGAGCATCCTCACCTAAGGCATTTAAAAGCAGTCAGAAAAGGGTCAAAGTACACCAAATCCCAAAATCCCAAATTCTAGCGCTACAGGTCTGGGGAAGCTACTGGTTTTTCTTGTGCATTATATACACAGATCTGTTTATTTTAACTATTTGGCTCTTTCTGTAAAAAATCCTCTTTTTCTCTGGATGTGTTTCTGTGTTATAAGTGTGTTCAACTGAGTTTACCAAATTTCTCGCAGCCCTCCTCAGACTGAATGGTTTGGTGTGGTTTGCAGGCTTTCTGTTTTTCTGGTAAGGACACCAGCAGCCCTTCTGCCGCTCCCCAGGGACGGCGCTTGCCCTGAGATGAAGCATTTTGTTTGAAAATTTTACATTTTGTTTCTTCCTTTATCTTTTTTTTTGTAGTAGGATTCTGCTGGGAGAGCAGGAGAGGGAGAAGGAGCATTGAAAACTTTCAGGACTCTTGGTGGAAATCTTTTAACCAGCTCCATCCCCTGCCTGCTGAACTGCATTTGTTGTCACTTCTGCAGGTTGTGTCGTAGCAAACTGAGCGCCTTTACCTTCAGAAAGCTCTTTAGACACCCCAGTCCAACTCTTCTGGGAATACTATGTGTGGTTGTACTGGAGCCCTTTGTTTTCTGAAGGAGCTGTGATGCAGTCTGAGTTTTGAGTGCTGAGAACTGGGATTTTTTTTGGTTTTTGTGACATGTCACTGCTGTTACCGACCGTTCTTGCGTTAATGTTGAACTGTATCTAAGCAGAAAGCTTTTTAAAGAGATGTAGCTTTCTCCTCTTTTCTGCTTCAGAAAGATTCAGGCTTCTAAACCCTCTGCATCCGATGTATTGCATGAAACTTAAAACCAAAGAGGATTTTTCTGCAGACTCACAGCAATCTCCTGCCGCTTCTGCTTAGTAAAGCTCCTCCGCTCGCCCTTGCCACGTTTTGTTCTTTGAGTCACCTAACCGCACGGGGGTAGGAAGTGGGATGGGGGAGGTCGGTTCCTGCGAGCATGGCATTTTCAGCCATGAAATGAGAGCGGCAGCAGGAGCTGGTCTCCCTTATTTTCGGTTGTCTTGTAGCCTGAGAAAATAAGAAAAGATGTGGGGATGTCTGCTGGAACACAAGTAAGTTACATACATCTCTCTTGTTATGGAATTGCAATCCATGCCGGATTCTCGCTTGCTTTCCGACAGAACGTTTCTTTGACTGTATCGCTGAAAGCTTATGGTGATAACTTTGCCGTCACTCTTTTTTCTGAAGTTAACATTTTGGAATGCCAGAAAAATAGATGTGGTGTGAAATAACCCTTGCCAGTGTCGTTGAGCTGGGTGTGAGAGAAGGGCGTGCGTACTGCCCCAGCGCACGCTGCGCTGCGCCCCTGCTCGGGGGTCCTGTGGGCCGTGGGCGGGAGGAGGAGGTGAGTTTTTAAGTGGCTCTGAGGAAAGGGCTGGAGTTGATGAAGCAGCATAAGAGGGAAAAGAAGGGTGTGTGCCTGGAGGCAGGGAAGGGCTTTGTTCCCTCCTGCTCAGTGGGAGAGGGTCGGGAGCTGGTCTAGCGCAGGGCGACGTGTGAAACTGGGGAGATGAGGAGGAACACAGGCTGTGGAGCTGCCGGCCGTGGGCCACGCTGAGGATGGTGCTGGGTGCTTTGTCACCGACGGTAACAAGCAGGATAACGCTGTGCCATCACTAGAGCTGACACAGAGATATTTCATTGCAGTGTGTGGTAGGTAGGGCTGTCGGCGCTGGGTTTTCCTGCAGTGTAGTGAGTGCTGTAGTTTAAAGCCATCCGTACCCAGCAGTGTCTGTAACACAGCCTGAGCGTGAAGGACAGAGTATTATACCACTCGCCAGATTCCTGCTGACACAAGGAGGACATAATCAGCACCTTTTGATTTGTGTCAGAGTTCCTCTTAGCAGGGTTGGTTTTTTTTAATTCAGGTACATAAATTAGCTCTGCCCTTGAAGCCCTTTGCTTTCTAGGCTTCTGCCTTAAGAGCAGCCTCTCCTCCTTGAAAGGCTTTTACTAGAGACGAAGAGAGAGAGAACTTCACTGTCCGTGACAGCGTTAGGGAATCCCCACGTGGATGTTTCAGTTGAAAACACAGGGATGCTTGAACTGGGCATAATCAAACCTGTTAGCAGAGGTTAGAGGTGCATGGAGCCTGCTCAGCTTGTAGCCAGACTTTGGGAAGAGCTACATTCCTGAAGTTCAGCGGCTTGTGTTTAACCGCTCTCTTTACTGCTACACTCAGTGGAGCACCCAAAGTCTTTATATTGTATCTTTATTTAATAGAAAACTATATCATAGCCTTCAAGTCTGTCACAGCATCTAAGAGAAATTTTTCAAAAATATGGGCTCTCTTCTGGGTGCAGGCAGCTTAGTGAGGATAAGGGGAGGTAATTGAGAAATTTTTCTGTGCCATGAAAGTATTTCCCAGTGGTGTTGAATTAGAATCATACAATCACAGACTGGTTTGGGCTGGAAGGGACTGTTAAAGCCCATCCAGTCCAACCCCCCTGCAAGGAGCAGGGACATCTCCAACCAGATCAGGTTGCTCAGAGCCCCGTCCAACCTGGCCTGGAATGTTTCCAGGGATGGGGCATCCACCACCTCTCTGGGCAACCTGGGCCAGTGTTTCATCACCCTCAGTGTAAAAAATGTCTCCCTTGTGTCCACTCTGAATCTACCTCCCTCTATTTTAAAACCGTTACCCCTTGTCCTATCACAGCAGGCCCTGCTGAAGAGTTTCTCCCCATCTTTTTTCTAAGCCCCCTTTAGGTACTGGAGGGCCGCTATAAGGTCTCCCGAGAGCCCCCTCCACCGCGAGGGACGCAGCGCTGCAGGGGGGGTCTCACCAGAGCAGAGGGGCAGAATCCCCTCCCTCGACCTGCTGGCCACGCTGCTGGTGATGCAGCCCATCATTACATCAGAATTATGTCAGAAAGACTGAAGTTATTTTTCCTTTTTAGTGAAAATATAAATGGTACATTATCTTAGGCATTTTCAGTTTTGTTTAAGTTTTACCTTTCTGGAGCCTTAAGTACATATTACTTTGTTAATGTGCTTTCCAGAGATTATTTTTTTGCATTGTAATATTTGTCCTTTTCTGCTTGGATTGGTTTTCAGCAGAAAAATTTTAAGCAGTGTTGTTCGTGTGAGCAGAATTACGAGCAAGCCCTGAAGTACTTGAGCTGAAATACATTAGAGACACAAGGACTGCCCATAGCAAAGCTGAGTTTTGCAGCAGAATTTTAACATTTGGAAGTGCACGCTGAGGTTTTTAGAGCTCTGCCTGTGGTGTGTGCCTGGAGGGTGCTGGCATGCTGTGTGTCCAGACAGGCTGTGACTTTCTGCCCGGAGCTCTCACGGGTAACCAGGGATCAGGTGTGAAGTCAGCATCAGCCAGGCTCTCTAGGAATAACAGTTTATTAGTAGTAGCCTTTTATAAGGTTTGGACAAAAGTAACCATTTTTTTTTGTCAATTTGCACATACCAGTACACTTCCCAAGTGCCTCCATGGCGGTTACAGCTAATCTGTACTGCATCCAGTTCTGGAGCCTCCACCATAGGAAGGACATGGACCAGCTGGAGCAAGTCCAGAGGAGACCACGCAGATGATCAGAGGGCTGGAGCACCTCTCCTGTGAGGACAGGCTGAGAGAGCTGGGGCTGTTCAGCCTGGAGAAGAGGAGGCTCCGGGGAGACCTTGGAGCGGTCTTCCAGTACCTAAAGGGGGCCTACAGGAAAGATGGGGAGAAACTCTTCAGTGGGCCCTGTTGTGACAGGATGAGGGGTAATGATCTCAAAATAGAGGGAAGTAGATTCAGATTAGATATCAGGAAAAAATTTTTTACACTGAGGGTTGTAGAACACTGGCCCAGGTTGCCCAGAGAGGTGGTGGATGCCCCATCCCTGGAAACATTCCAGGCCAGGTTGGCTGGGGCTCTGAGCAACCTGATCTGGTTGGAGATGTCCCTGCTCCTTGCAGGGGGGTTGGACTGGATGACCCTTGAGGGTCCCTTCCAACCCTAACCATTCTATGATTCTAATCCGGTCTAGGGAGGGTTTACACAATCCAACGCTGGACTGGAGAGCAAAGAGGAGGCGATGTCTCTGTTGGGTCCTGCCGGTCTGGGGGATGTGGGAGAGCAGGCGATGAGGGAATCATCACCCGCTTCCGCTCTGGAAGAGTCTGGCAGAACCATGGACATCTTGAGGATGGGTACCTGGGCTACGCGTGGATCTCATTCATGTTGTGCCTCTCATTTTCCATGCCCAGGAGCACCCTGGAACGTGCTCAGCAGACAGCGGGGTTAACTTTCAGAGAATTCCATGTGAAATAATCCAGTAAATCTTGTTTTCGCAGATCATTTTATAGCACTTGAAAAAATATGTAAGGAAAGTGGATTTTTGTCTTGTGTGCAAAAAGCAGCCCTTAGGGGCCACATCAGAGATGAATAGGGAGAACCATCTTGGCTTAAATGAAATAAAAAAGAATGAAAGCCACTTCTGTGGTTTCACCCATGCATATTTTTCTTGATTTAGGGCCAGCGCTACATTTAGTGTTTATGGCACTTGTGGCCTTCCAAGTTGCCCTCCTTTCCAACTGCTTACCCCTTTTATTTTCTGCTCTGTGCCTGTTTGCTCTTTGGATGTACCGTCGATAAACGCGTGGGTTGATTGCGGGCAGTAGATGAACAATGATGTATTTTCAGCAGTAACCTGTATGTGCAATATAGAAGATGAGACAAAATACTGTGTTTTTAGAGGACGATGGATTTTTTTTTTTTTAATATTAGGTCTTGTTTAATGGGAAGTGGCTCTGAGCACAAGTCCTAGAGCATTTGGAGCCAAGGTCAGAGCTTGTTTGGGGCAAGGTGGACGTGGTTGTTGAGTAATTACCAGCAGAGGATCTTGTGCCTGGATTGTTTGACAGGATTATGCAGTGTAAGAGAAAAACTTGGATGTGGATTTATAAAATAAGGATCAAAGCACTCTACTTTTCAGTAACATAAGTAGGTCATAAGAGCTTTTAGCCTAGACGTAGAAGAGGTGTCTGGTGGTGCCGTGCACTTGAAAGCAAGCAAATAACCACGAGCTCTTATTTTTATCAGTAAGAAAGAAAGGTGGCCGGACCTGCTTTTGCAACGATGAGTCTCAATAGGAAAGAAAAAGGAACTGGGTTTTAGTTCCTTTTGAAACTTTACAAAATACTACCAACAAGACAGTTTCTTTTGGTGGCAGTGGTTGAAGAGGAACTGGGAATGCTCAGGGCAGTGGGTGCCTTATCCCAGGTCAGCACAGGGGTGGCTGGGCTCAGCTTAGGGTGCCCAGCTGAGGATCCCTGGGGTGTGGTACGCAAGGACAGGAGGAGCTGTGGCTCTCCTCCTTCAGCCGCCGTGGGGGACTGGTCACTTCCAGCATCTCCCGGGGGCTTCAGGGCTCCCTAGAGCTGAGGCCAGTGCCGTGCATCTATGATCAAACGGGATAGCACGCTTAGAGATGTCTTCTGATCTTGTCTGGAGCTGGCTTAGGTACAGAGATTTGTCCACTGAGAATTAGATCATGAAAATAGTTTTTAGGAGAATACAGCATTGCTGGATTGCCTTCCAGTCGTGGGCACTGGTGAATCCCTGCTGAAGCACTGAGCTGAGAAAGCTGTGGTTTCAAAACAGAGGGAGGTAGATTCAGATTAGATGTTAGGAAGAAGTTTTTTACACTGAGAGTGGTGGAACACTGGCCCAGGTTGCCCAGAGAGGTGGTGGATGCCCCATCCCTGGAAACATTCCAGGCCAGGTTGGACGGGGCTCTGAGCAACCTGATCTGGTTGGAGATGTCCCTGCTCCTTGCAGGGGGGTTGGACTGGATGGGCTTTGAAGGTCCCTTCCCACCCAAACCATTCTGTGATTTTATGATTCTATTCTTGTTTTCTGGAATTAGAGTTTTTCCCTTGTGCACTATTTTAATTCCATGCTGTGTGAGCTACTGTTAATAAGGAAGATGTCTCAGGCCTTTCCCTAAAAAGCTGGCGTGTCGCGGCACTGCTGTTGCTGTCACAGGGAGCTCTTGGTACCCAGAGCCGAGGCATCTGCGTAAGCTCTTTCTGTGATGATGTGTTTGCAATAATCTATTAATCTGCTCTAATAATCTACTCTACTTTCACTGCGTTTTCCTGATGAGTGAAATTATATTTGAATAAAACCCAGTACTTATTAATTCCCGGTTTCAGCTGGAAGGCTGTTTTAATAGCTGGTCTCAGATCTGCTGAAAAGCAGATTTTGTGGTGGAAATGCTAATGAAGCTTCAACAGCAACGACTGGCAGGCACGAGGAATTCAGGCTTTGTATATTTGGGTGGCGGAGATCAGTAATTAGACTTGTGCCATCTAAATCTATTTTTGTCTGCAAAATTGACTTCAATATTTTATGAATAAAAAAAATCTGTGAAAGTTTCTACATTTTGAGGGCAGCTCTCTGCTAATCTTTCCAAGCAGTCTGTACGGCTCAGATTTCAAAGTCTTTATTCAAAAGGTCGCATCCTGATTTAATACCATTAGTATAAACCCAGGATAATTCAGTTGATGTGGATGGAGGTGCTTGTCATTTCAGTTTTTTGATCTTAATATAAATCAGGCCAAGAGTAGGTTGCATTTGTGAAGCTAATGCTGTGTTCTTGAACACATCACAGGACGGCAAGGATTGATTTTTCGCATTTAGATGAATCCTTTCTACAGGATGCAGGTCACCTCTCGCTCCGGCAAGATGCTGGTAATTTCAGCTAGTCCACATTAAAACAGGGATATGGAAAGAATGCTTGTCATGTTTTCTTTGCCTTCTTTTTTTTATGGATTAACGTTCAAATTTCTACATTTGATACGTCTTCCACTTCTCAGTACTGCCGGGAGCGTATATATTCATGTGTTCATATGCAGCAATTTTAAGCCACAGTTCTTTTTAAACTTTTTTTTTTTTTTTTTTTACCTTCTTGAGACACACTAGTAAAGCTGGCGTGAGGATTTCACGTAGCTGTAGGCTTGCCACAAGTCCAAAAAAAACCCCAAAAATCCACTATGTGAAAGTGAATATATGGGTTTATCTCCACAGTGCCCACAGAAATGAATCAAGAATGTTAAATTAAAAGACAAACAAACATATTAATAACCTCTTTCTCTATTTTCCCATGGGGTTCTATCTTAATGGCATCTTCTAGACCGGAGCCTTTTGAAGGAATGTTAATATTTTATGTAAGGAGGAATAATAAATAGCGGTAAAATGCAGTTTGAGTGATTAAATCTCCTGAAGGGATGGCACTTGTACCATTGTCCCCACGTGGGACACGTTTCTTATTCATCGTGACGTGGGTGTGTTTTACCGAAGAACATGATCTTGTATGCTGGGGCGCTTGTATTTCTGTTTGGAGAAGGCCTTTTGAAATGGTTTTTGTCTTTTGTAGTTACTCTTTTATTTTGAATGTCAAAAAGTAAGTAATTAATTAAAGATAGAATTACCGAAATTCCATCTGTCTTACCAGTCACTAGTTGGACATGGTCATTAAGGCTGGATATATTGCTTGTAATAACGTTTGAGTGAATGGCTCAGTCCTCTTCTGCCCTGCTCCCTTTCCTCAGGAACTTGGATGAGTGATACGCTTCTAGAACTAGCAGAAATTTTCTTCAGGATTAATAGAACAAAATAAATATTGACTTTTTTTTCCCCTCATCCCTCAGGTTGCCCTTGTTCTCCTTTTCAAATCAAATGTCACATTGACTCAAATCCGGTGTTGGAAGCGTGTGGGGAACTGCAGCACATCAGCCCGGCGCAATGTATCCATCAAACTGGAAGGAAGCCCAAAACCAAAGCTCCGCTGGCCAAAATGCATCCTCTGCAGAAACCCCAAGGCAAGTGGCTTTGTGCTTCTAGCAACTGTACCAGCTTCTATCGCATGTGGAATGTAATATTTTAAAATGAATTGTCTTAATTTTAAGTCACAGCAAAGTAGTTATTTTTATGTTCTAAGGTTCAAGTACAGCTGGTAGGGTTTTATTATCTTCATTTTTTCCCATGTTAGATAACCTTTTAGGAAAGCCTTCCAGAAGAAATTGATTCAGGCATAACAGATTGCTTAACTTGTCAATTGATATTTCCTGAGCTGTTGTTATATCTCATGCAGCTGTGAAGTGTAAGTTTAATTTAGCAATACTGTTTTCATTCTTAATTAAATTTTTTTAAGAATTTAGGTAAGAATAGCGTATTGTTCAAACCTGGTCTGTTTTCCATTTATTGTGAGAACTATGCATAGCAACAGGAAATGCCTAAATGTAATGAATGTATTTTAAAAATGAGAAATAGAAGCTAAACTAGTCACACGCAAGCATAGTATGCGGGCTGTGGTAATTCCACAGGCCTGCCAGACTCGTAGTCAAGTAGGTGGCAATCCCAAAGTATGGTCAAAGAGAAGCCAGGAAGAAGCACGTTCCAGCTGGTCTCCAGGCAGGTCTTAAAGTCTTCCTGGGCTTTTCTTCCCTAAACCATCTGAATGCTGAAAAAAGACTGCAATAAATTTCTTGAAAGAGGATAAATTGTTTTCATATTTCTCCATCAGTGAAATGACATGTGGTCTTCTCTTTGTACTATCAATTTGCTAAGTGCCTCCATGGCCACCACTCGCTGCTTTGTAGAATCCGTTAAAATATTGTATATGATGAGTGCTTGCCTGAAGGTCATGGGGGATGCAGAAAGCATGTAGTTTGAGGGGTGTTTGGAACAAAGACGGTGAGCCTGAAGATGATACTAAGTTCATAAACCAGAATTTTTTTAAGAAGCATGTCCATGTGAAAGATGGTGGTTGTTGTCACGTGAGAAAAAGAAAAGATATTTTGGTCACCATGAGGGTGTGTTGTACAAACTGAGCTTCTGCACCACCACTCCCTCCCAATTCAAATGCCTACATGAAAGCAGTTTTCTGATACGCATTCAGCCTTAAGCAACTGAAAAGAAAGCACCGTATTTTCTGATTCTGGAAGTAGGCCTTAACTGTTAAATTAGTACACTCATTCATGCTTGGATCATCTCACGAGGTCTGGGTATTTATGGAACTTTCACCTTGAGGTCTTGGTTGCCCAGGTTTAATTAGTGAGAGTCCCATGACTGTTGTTAATAGTCATATGTATAATTAATATAAATATATAATTAATATACATAGTAATATAAAGGAATAGCAGAAGTTCCTGTTCAGTAAGAACTGGAATTCATTCAGCTGCTGTAGATCCTTTGCTGTTGTGCTGATTGCACTGGTTTCCACTTACTGAGGACATTGCCTGTTTTTCTATGTCAGTATTTCAGAAAAGTTGGAGGGAGCCTACTTAGCGTGGTTCAAATCATGCCTAAAAGTTACCCAAGTAGGTTGGTATGAGTTAGTATTAGTACTACTAATACTAATTAGTGTTGGTATTTCCATCATTGAGAGAGGTACTGCTTCTTTCTGCTGCTCACACACATCCAAGCTCTCTCTCCCTTTACAACCATAAGCTTAGAACTAAAGAAGTCAGTGTATCTTACTGGCTGGTTAATGCTCTGAAAAGGATGGAAATTTGTAATGAGGTGAAAGAAACCCTCAAAGGTAAAATGCTTTCTTGACTAGTTACTCTTGCTAATAGTTTCTTTGACAGAACTCAGTTTGTTGGGCTTCTTGATGTCACTGTAAAAGTAGCCTAAGAAGCAACAGGAGTCCCAATGACAATTCCCATGAGAGACTGTTGCGTAGTACCCAGTACTCGAAAATCAGACCACCTGATGTTGTCTCAGACTGACCTAGGTTATCCAAAGCTACAAATCAGCCTTGCAAGTCTTGGTCATGGCTGTGCCAGTTGTCTTCCTGAAAGACACTTCATTGTAATAAAATTTAAAATAATGGTTTTATTATTTCACTTAACATCTTTATAATAAAACTACTTTTTAAAAGTATCTGCAATTAACTTACGTATGACAGTAGAGAACAGTATGTATGATAGTCTGCAGGGAAGGGAAGATGGTACAATATTTTTTTCTCCTCACATTTACTGACTTCGTAAATTTGAAATGGCTTTTCTCCCTTGTATCATTGATTTCCTCTTACTGCATGGCTCCTATACCCAGTGAAGAAAGAACTTTGTGCCTCTCCAGGAAAATGAAATTGTCAAAATAACTTTTTTTAAAAGTTAGTTTTATTAAATTGACTGTATTGAAGTTGATATTTTTCCTCTAAACTATCCTTGCTTCTCTTGGTGTCTGTGTCCAAAACCAGTAGTTGTGACAGCGTGGTGCATTTCTTTGCAGCAGACATAAATCTTTCCTCAGTTTTTTGTTGGTATTTTTATGCAAGAACCTTTCTTCCCAGGACTTTCTCCCTAGAGCTCCATGGATGCCTCATTAAGGCCTGTTTCTGGTTGATTTGTTGGGTGGAGCGTGCTGGCATCACCACCTGAGACTGTAGGAGCATCTCTGTGCCCCCACCCAAGGCTGTGCTGTTGGGTCATTTATTCTTTTTTTGAGTGTGTTCACTTCCCAGGGGATAACCCTCCATAACCTGCCTCATCATGTGTATTTTATTAGATCTAGTCTTGTCAAGGGACCTTAACTGAAGTAAGTAAATCTGCAAATGTGACTCATAGCACTTGAATTTCTCTTTATGAGGTCCCCCCAGCTTTCCCAGCAAGTCAGACAGACCTGCCGCCGCTGGGATGACTGATGGGAATGCCTTCATCGAGTCGTTAATAAATGGATGTTGACTGTATTTCTGTAAGGAGGCACTTGAGAGAGAGAAGTTCATGGGCTGGGGGGCTGAAGTGGCGCAGAGGCTGAGATGCTGGGTTGGCAGTGAGGGAGGGGTCCTTACTCCCTGCTGTTTTACAGACCCAGGGCCAAGCCTGGGCTGTGCCGTCTCCCACATATTCAGCCTTGCCTTTTTCTTTTCTAATTCTGTCTCGCTGCTTCTCATTATTTCACTTGTTCCTTCTGCAACAAAGATTTTGTGTCTCAGTTTCTGCCTCCTCTGAATAGCTGTGGGCTGCTACGTAAAACCTTCAGGAGGAGGAGGACTGGGCAGTACCGTTCCAGAGCACGGCTTCAGCCTTCAGGCACCACCTGAAACGTGCTCCGTAATACTCGTATCTCTTCTGTGCAGCTGGCTCGCTTTCTTTTCCCCATCAGTTTACCTGTCTGTGTGTGGGGCAGGCACTGGAAGCTGCATCCAAGGCTGTGATGCTTTGCAGCTGGGACCTGGAGCGAGAAAATAGCAGCACTGGTTCCTGCTGTGTTGTCTCAGGTGGTTCAGGTGGAGTCCTCTAACAGGAAAGACATACAATGTTTACGTGGCCAGCGGTGACACCCAGTGCTGTCTGTGTAAATGCTTTGGCGGTGAACCTGTGAGTGTTGTGGACCAGTCTGAAGCTATGAAGGGCCTGGTAGGGGATGTGGGGTAGGTTCTGACCTGTCTGCCTGCCACATTACACACCTTCAGTAAACAGCCTAGAGCTTGCCTTTTCTGGCTGGATGAGCCAGATGGCTGCGTGGATACTTTTTTTTTTTTAGATTTTGTTTTGTTTTTACAAGGAGAAGTGTGGCCAGGAGTAGTGTGGTCATGCGGTGTGCAAGTGAAAACCTGGTGAATGAAGCATAGAGCTCCACCATCCCATTTATATGCAAGATGATTTTCTTTTCCTGCTTACCTGTTATTCCTATGTAAGAGAGGTTTTGTGGTGGTGTTTTCAAAATTGAACTATAACACCTTTAAGACAGGAATTCCAGATGGTTTTGGAGACTGGGAAAATCAGTCCTTTTATAGAAAGTGTCCCATTAGAGCTCAGATCCTTAGGAGATTTGGTTTTATTCTTTGGTGCTAAAATAAATACTCAGTAATGTAGGCAGTTTAAAACTCAGAGCTCAAAAACTCTTTACCGGTCCTTCATCACTGACCGCAGACAATGACGGCTCCCCGTCCCCTGCGGCAGGGAGGACGTCTGGTCTGATGTGGAGCTTAGAAGAGATGCAGAGCCTTCTGCAGGGTAGGGACAACAGGAACTGGCTTTTTGGGTGCGTATGCCTCTGTTTAGCCTCCTCGAGAAAGGAACCTTGAAATTACATTCAGAACAGTTGCTGATTAAAGCTCTGTTACGATGTTAATCACATTATGCTGATGTGCCATATGGACCATTTAAAAATTGGAAATGCTTGAAATAAACTGTTTTTGAAAACGTTGTTTAATAAAACACATATTTAGAGTTTCCTCATTTAATGTGTTAACTCTTTGGGTAGTCTAGACCAGAGGGGATACTTGGCAGCACCACTCCAAGCAGCGTGCGCTTGAGGAGCAGTTGCGCAGTCGGTTTGCCTACCTTCCAGCGTCAAGTCTGCCTGTGTCAGGTTGCTTCCACTGTACGAAACTCTAACAGCACGTGAACCTGTTGCCATGGGTTACTGCTTGCGTATTTCCAAAACCATTTACTCTGCAATCAATACAAAGGCAGAATATTTTTTTTTTTAAATTACATTACATTTAAATTACATTACATTTTTTTAAAATACTGTGTTAAACATTGTGCTTTTGCCTCCTAGTGAACCCTTCAGCAGAATATATACATTCTTACAACGTGTGTTTTATTTATATCGTATATATCTCAATGTAGAACCAAAAGAGGAAGGAAATTTATGAAGACTATACCACAGCAAAGATGGGGGAGGGAGAATGAAAGGAAGAAAAGCTATTATGTTCTGCCTGTGGCATTTGTGACCAAGCAAACACAAGGCACTGAAATCCATGGTGGGATTCTTTTTTGGTGGTTTGTTTTGGGTTGTTGGTTTGTTTTTGGTTTTTTTTTTCCTTTTTTCTCAGTGTAAGAGATTCAGCAGAGTGCCCAAGTTGTGAAAAGTCATGGGAGGGGAAACTCGTTAGTGTGATTGAGATGGTGAGCACATTTGCAAAAACGAAGTGTGAGCTGTGCATCCTGTTTAGTAACAAGGAAGCGGTGAAGTTCTGTGAGCCACTTGGTTTGTTAACACGTCTGATACGGCTGTAGAAAGACGAAATAGAAGCCTGTCATTTTTATTTTGCGTACAGCAGTCTGCTTTGGTGTAAGAAATACTTTGGGACTGCACCTGTGCAATTTAGAAAGGCTGGTGAAAGAATGGATACTCTTCGTTCTGGATCGAGAGCTTGGATTTTGTTCCCAGTTTAGGATAAAGAAGATGGAGACTTATCCTCCCGTTTTTTCCCCTCTCTTTTATTAGTACCTCCTAAGCCTGTCCATCTCAAACCTGGGCAGGAAAGAATTCCTCCTGCACCTTCGCGGCCTCTGCCAGCTGATCCCAAGTCGTCGCGGAGCTTAGCACCTGGAGAGGAAGAAATACCAATATCAGCAGGAGTCAACACGCTCATTGAGAAGTTTGAAAGTATTCGGTAAATATGGCTTTGCGAGATCGGCTCTAATCTCCCTGTTCTGCGTCTTTCACTTAGAATCTAACCATAGAATAGATTAATTATAATTGTCCCATAGAAATTCCTCTTGGGATGTTTTCCACTGGAAGTGCAAAACTTGGCTGACTACACAATGATTTATTATTTTTTTTTTTTTTAAACCATGTATTTCAAGAACTTTTAGTTTCTAACATACATTTGTTCTTAAGGAGCTTAAGACCTGCTGAACTGGGTAAGTGTTCTACCAGAAACAAGTAGCCCAGAGTCTGCTTTCAGTAAGTTAACTTCATATTGGGATTGGGGTTTTTTTTGCATTATAGGAACTTGATTATTATGCTACAAAATAATTGAATTTTCTGTCTAAGATTCAATAAACGTCAGGTGGCTTCTTGGAGGCAAGGGAGAGTTAAATCGCAATGCACTGTGAAACAATGTCATGTAGAACAGCATTTCCTCTGAAACCTTATATAAAAGAGACATTAAATAGGAAAAAAATATGCATTTTGCTGTACAACCAGCTAATTTTACAAACACATGAAAAGTCTCTCTGAAGACAAGATCTGCCTGATGGAGCTAAGTGATTTTTTTCATAAAGAGGGAGATGGAGACAGAGACATTGCACTGTGTGTCTTAGAGTGTATGATCACCTGGTGAATCTGGTATGGTTTCTTTTGGAAAAAAAAAAAAAAAAAAAGTAGTGCCTTCTTGTGTTTCAAAAACATCCTCTCTCTGCCAGAAAATACCTTGCCCCAAAAGGCTTTGTTCTGTTGAAGAACATGAGTTCCTGTTTAAACGAACCCACAACTGAATGCTTCTTTTAAAAGATGATTCCTCCCTCCCCAGACCTTCAAACCAGACTGCTCTTCAAGGCTACGTGGGGAGAATTAAAGGTCTGAGATTCTAGTGGTGCCATTTCAGTAAAACTTAAAACTAAGGGTGCTGTGTTTTTATCAGAAATTGTGGGGTGAATATTTATTACAGCAATGTGCCTGCGTTTGCCTGCTAGGATTGTCAGGGGGTGCAAGAAATACAACTTGAATCAAATAGAAATGAGGCCCTCTCTCTTTTGGGGCACTTTTGAAACCTCTGAGTGTTGATACGAATGACACTGGTGCTTGCTCTTCACCCGCAGGCAACCTGTACATATTCTTCAAAGAAACCAGCTCAATTTAGCTCTGAAGATGGAACCTGGCCTGGACTCATCCAAACAACCGAGTTCATGTGACTGTGACGTGGTAGCTTCCAGCGGCTCTTCCACAAACGACAAAAGTGAACCGGATGAAAACGAGCCAGACGTACTGTGCGGCACAGCTCTATCGAACACAGACATAATGAAAATTAAAGAGCTAAGCATAGGCGATAACAAAAGCCATGACGACTGTACTGCTGTGACTGTGAGCAAAGAGCCCTCTGGAGAGCTTGGCAATAAAGACTCAACTGCAGAACTGAACGGTAACGGGAAAATTCCCAACAGAGACAGTGGCATCGACAGTCCTTCTTGTAGCGTGGCGGGGGAAACTTTCCCTAGCGAAGAAGGCGCAGAGCAAAAGAAGCCCAGCGTGGCTGGGAACCCAGGGGAGATGGAACCTGACAAAAAGGGCACCAAACCCTCCTCTGTGGAGCAGAAGAGAGACTCCACGCAGGACGAAGACAGTGACATTGATGAAGGAAGCAGCGAGGAACAAGAGACAGCAGAAGTGCCAAAGCTAGAGGATTTGGATGTAAACAAGGTAAGGTAGTTCCTTACTGTTCAGTGCTCTGACACCAGTTCCTGTCTCTGGCCAGAGATGCCTTGCATCACTTTCGTACGTTGTTTGGGTTTTTTGTTTGTTTGTTTTTACGTCAAAGGATCATGACAGTCACTAGAATTTCCTGCTTGATGCACTCATAACTTGTTCCTGACCTAGACAGTGTCTTTTAGAAAGGTTCCCAGTCTTTATTTTAAAAGTTTCATATAAGAGAATCCATGAGAGCCAGAGGTAAGTTGTTAACCTACAAAAACACTTAAAATTTAAGACTCACACCTCATGTTTCTTGTTTGGATTTGTCTAGGTACAACCTCTAGTTGTTAGATCACCTTGTTTTCAGTGGGGCTCCATGATATGCAGGGGGCTGATGGGATAGCGCGTCTCGCAGGGTCAGGGCCTTGCATCCTAGAAGGATGTGCCTGGTGGAAATCTCCTCTAACAGTACTTTATTATTTTTTTTTAATTAAATAAAGCCTGTGCTTCTATTGATGTGACTACTTTTGAGTGAAAACAAGTTGTTTTGAGGGTGGTTATATCAAATTAGTCCTCAGGAAACTGTAGCTGGAAGAGATTTTCCTTTTATCCAGAGTAATGTAGTCCAGGCTGTTGTGTATTTGCTGCAGCTGTATAAGATTAAATAGGTAGATTCTTTTGATTATCTGTTTATCAAGACAGTTATTTTTAGAAATAGTGATGATAGAATGGGTTGGATTTTTCCAGAAAAAGAAAACAGAAGATGCTTTGAGCAAAATGTCTGCGAAATACTTGACTTTTTGTTTGGTGGAGTTTTTTGTTTGTATTTGGGGCTGTTTTGGGTTTTTTCTTTTTTTTTGTTTTTTCCCCTCAGCTATCATGGCAGTAAAGTTAGTATCTTAGATTTCTGGTTTTTAAAGAATACGATGAACACTAGCAACTAATGGATTGTAGCTAGTGAACTGCAGTGTTCTCACCTCAGTTTGTGCAAATTGGGTGGTTCTGTGGAATTCGCCAGCTATGTTTTGGTTTGTGTATGTCAAGAGCCTGTCCCTTGGGAAACGGGGCGGTTAATATTCATTCAGCAGCTTCTGTGCCGCATTGGCCAGTGGCTGTTGAAAAGTGACGAAAATGACTTGCAGGTCTGTGGCGTGCAAGAAGCTCTGTCTCAGAGCTGGCAAGTACAGTTTCAGAGTGCAGCTAATGCTCTGTGGTGTCCCCTTTTTTTCCAAGAATAGAAGACAGCCTGATGAGGCAAACATACTGACAGGAAGGTATGAAAAAGCCCCAGACTTTCTCTTTTGAGTGCATTGCTTTATGTTGACATTTTTCCTGCTGCTTGATCACAAGGTCAGCCTGGTGTGACTGGACTCACCTTCCACTCATGCCGTTCAGATGCTGCCTTTGTAGCCTGGGACTCTCCAGTGCTTCATGGCTGTGCTGCTGCAAATTTGGTGAATGTCAAACGTGCAGGTGCTAGAGCAAGGTTAGGCAGAGGGAGGTGGAAAGGACCCAGCAGAGCAAGAAGCAGTGAGGGCTGCATGAACCAGGTCTGTTTGGCCAAACCCAATTTGCTTTCTGTAGATGGAGAGGATGTGATCTTGTTCGCCTCTCTGCCACTGCACAGTCCCACCTGGCAGCTGGTGTGGATTCAGGAGGAGGAACCTGTTGGCCTGTCCCACCTCCCTGAGAGCCAGGGAGGCCATCCTTGCCCTGGCACTGCGTCCATCGGATGTGCCCCAAATCCAGGGCAATAGGAGTCAGGGGATGCAGCGGGACTGCAGGGTCTGTACTGCCAAAGGAGACCTCTGCCCTTTATCTTGTATGCAAGAATTTAATGGAGAGATCGGCAGGAGACTAGCGTCTGTCTGTTAGCCTCTGTTAACACAATGTCTAGTGCATCTGTTGACATCTGCTGTCTCTTCAGTAGCCTGCAGGAGGAAGCTGGTTTACATCTCACGTGGGCAGCATCACCATCACAGTCCAAGGCTTCTCGCCCGCTGCTGCTGGTTTTCCCTCGTGCGTGTGTTTATACATACATGCACACACTGTGAAGTACTTTAACTCTTTTATATTCATAATATATATGTAAGTGCATGTGTGCAACCACTGCTGTGAGGCCAGGCTGAGAGAGCTGGGGCTCTTCAGCCTGGAGAAGAGGAGGCTCCGGGGAGACTTTATAGTGGTCTTCCAGTACCTAAAGGGGGCTACAAGAAAGACGGGGAGAGACTCTTCGGCAGGGCCTGTTGTGACAGGATGAGGGGTCATGGTTTTAAAATAGAGGGAGGTAGATTTAGATTAGATATTAGGAAGAAATTTTTTACGCTGAGAGTGGTGCAGCACTGTCCCAGGTTTCCCAGAGAGGTGGTGGATGCCCCATCCCTGGAAACATTCCAGGCCAGGTTGGCCGGGGCTCTGAGCAACCTGATCTGGTTGGAGATGTCCCTGCTCCTTGCAGGGGGGTTGGACTGGGTGGGCTTTGAAGGTCCCTTCCCACCCAAACCCTTCTGTGATTCTATGACTTAAGCTACCCCTTGCACTGCAATCTCTGAGCTCTGGGAACAGGCTGGGTTCTGAACATGGGTTCTTCACTGTCTCTGTAAAAATTTACTTAGCTGCTAGTGAGATTCAGCTTCCAAAAAAAGACTCGTGAGTAGATTTGGGGGCAAAAAACCCATAACAGAGTTAATAAGCGGCAGCAAGAAGCAACAATTCTGAAAAAGCCCCACTGCAGTGATGGGAAGCGTCACCTACTTACCGGAGCTTGCAAACGGCCAAACAGCAACGACAGCCCACGCAGCCTGCGAGCACAGTGACCTCGTATGGAGGCGTGGGCACCGCATTTCCCAGCTCATCTCTTCTCGTGCAATTCTCTGCCGGAGTCAGCAGGTGACAGCTGGACACCACGCTTGCCTGGCAGCCCTGGAGCCGCACGCCACCAGCCTGGGCGATGAAGCTCAGCTGGTGTTGCTGGGAATAGCGAGAGAGCTGCGTTAATCTTCATTTTCTAGTTTTTTTTTCTTTTGCCCACCACCCACCTTACTGTCAGCACAAGCGTTTCTGCAGCCACGCTGCGAACTGGGTCAGGAAAACCAACTTAGATTAAACCAGACTTTTTCCTGGACTAATTTTAGTCTTGTTTCAGGCCCTCCAAACCAGCTCGACACCCCGTCGCACGAACACGGCTGCTGAGGAGCAGCAGGACGGCGGCACTGCTGTGTGTGAACGCGCTGCAGGCTCGTGCCAGTTTAAAGCGTCAGTGGAGTGGTGGCATGAGGCATTAAATCGTAGAATCACAGAATCATTTAGGTTGGGAAAGACCTTTAAGGTCATCGAGTCCATCCATTAACCTAACAGTGCCAAGGCCACCGCTAAACCATGTCCCCAAGTGCCACGTCTACATATCTTTTAAATATCTCCAGGGATGGTGACTCCTCCACCTCCCTGGGCAGCCTGATCCAGCACTTGACAACCCTTTTGGTGATGAAATTTTTCCCAATATCCAACCTAAACCTCCCCTGACACAACTTGAGGCCATTTCCTCTCATCCTATCACTTGTTATTTGGGAGAAGAGACCAACACCCACTCCCCACACCCTCCTGTCAGGGAGTCATGGAGAACAATGAGGTCTCCCCTCAGCCTCCTCTTCTCCAGGCTGAACAACCCCAGTTCCCTCAGCTGCTCCTCATCTCACTGGTGCTCCAGACCCCTCACCAGCTGCGTTGCCCTTCTCTGGTCACGTTCCAGCACCTCAACGTCCTTCTTGTGCTGAGGGGCCCAGAACTGCACACGGTACCCGAGGTGCGGCCTCACCAGTGCCCAGTACAGGGCCACCATTACTGCCCTGCTCCTGCTGGCCATGCTGGTCCTGACACAAGCCAGGATGCTGTTGGCCTTCTTGGCCATGGCTCATGTTCTGCCGGCTGTCTGCCAGCACCGCCAGGTCCTTTTCCACCGGCCAGCTTTCCAGACACTCTTCCTATAGTGTTGCATTCATCCCCACTGCACGACATCCACTGGCACTTCCGAAATCACCCGCAAAGAGCTGAGCAAACTGAAGAATAACCCGTTACAAACCAAAACCCTCCCAGTGCCCAAAGGGGGCTGCAGGAAAGGTGGGGAGAGACTCTTCAGCAGAGCCTGCTGTGACAGGACGAGGGGTGATGGTTTCAAAACAGAGGGAGGCAGATTCAGACTGGACATAAGGAAGAAATTTTTTACCCTGAGGGTGGTGGAGCAGTGTCCCAGGTTGCCCAGAGAGGTGGTGGATGCCCCATCCCTGGAAACATTCCAGGCCAGGTTGGCCGGGGCTCTGAGCAACCTGATGTGGTTGGAGATGTCCCTGCTCCTTGCAGGGGGGTTGGACTGGGTGGGCTTTGAAGGTCCCTTCCCACCCAAACCCTTCTGTGATTCTATGAAATATGAAGAGAGTTGCATGATTCTGGGAGCAACCATGCTCTTGCACAGCTCCACCAAGCATGGAGCCCCAAGGAACAGCTGCTGGCCACAGATGGCACCCAGCGATGCCACCCATCAGTAGCCACGTGTAGCAGGAGCCCACCGTGCTCTGGGCGAAGTCACTCGCTCGATGAGAGCTCCGGGCGGATACGGATCCACACTTGAACGCCACAATTTTATTTTTCACCCAGCAGAGGTCGGGGAAGGAAACTGCAGACAGTTAACAAGTGATAAAACAAACCCACGCAACGCACAGGGCCCCGCAGCGCTGGAGCCTTTCCCTCGTGCTCACAACAACGGCGTTGCTCAGCTGGCATCGTCTTTGTTTTGCTGGGAGCAGAATCATCGACATCCTCCCTCTCCCGCCGTCCCGTGCACTTTCTCTCACACTCTTCCGCTCTCTTCTCCTGCGTTGCGCTGGAGCTGTTCTCGTACTGCGACATTTTGCTCCTGGCTTGACGTTTGCGTGCGGTTCACGGAAGGGGCGTGCAGGCCTTAATACATCACTCAGCATTTTTATTTTTTAAAAGTCTCTTTTCATCTTTTGTTTTTTCCTCCTTTACATTTCCTGCTTTGAGCTTTCTGGATGATTTCCTGACCTGGGTGAACGTGCCCGGTAACTGAAAAATTACATTTTTTACCTTCAGGGCACGGCGTGTGTCTGCGTATTGCGGATTGGCTTGAGGGTAGGAACGCGTTTATTGAAATTCTTAGCTGAGGATTTCTTTTCTGCTTACGAAAATGCTGTGGGATCCGGTTCTGATCTCGCTCACCACTGCTTTATGCTCTGGGCAGCATGGAAATGAGAGAGGCAGCAGGTCTCTAGTACAGAAGAAAGAAAGGAAAGGGTAGGAACTTCATCAATGCCTCAAGATTTATGCTTTTGAGTTTAAAAGGCCTTGAAGACACAGCATTTTTTTAAAGATCTCTCAATTCAGAATCTAAAAGTATTTAATAAATAAAGGAAGAAATTTTTTACCCTGAGGGTGGTGGGACACTGTCCCAGGTTTCCCAGAGAGGCGGTGGATGCCCCATCCCTGGAAACATTCCAGGCCAGGTTGGCCGGGGCTGTGAGCAACCTGATGTGGTTGGAGATGTCCCTGCTCCTGGCAGGGGGGTTGGGCTGGGTGGGCTTTGAAGGTCCCTTCCCACCCAAACCATTCATGATTGGATGTCCTCACCTCCCCAAACCAGGCCAAACGGTGCTGTGAGCACTTCCAGGCTGACCTACGGGAGAAGCGCAGACCTCCAGCCCAGTACCTTCTGCTGAGCTTGGCAACATTTTTTCCTCAAAACAGCTGAAGGCTCCTTCAGTTCACGAACCCCTGCTTGCAGCGAGCCACAATCCCAAGTTCCAAAACGGTTTCGGGAAGCGGCTGCGGCAACTCGGGCGCCTCCCCGGCCCCGCCGCGTGAGATGGGCTGCGGAGAGGCGGCGAACGTGATGGAGAAGACCACGCCGAGAGGACACAACC
>JAAGAY010007439.1:0-18504 GCA_011801015.1 Ardeotis arabs
CAATATAGACAAAGACAGTCCTCTCTGCATCATACAGCTTACAGTCGTAACTATAGCCAGTAAGAAAAAGCAAGGGGAGCAAGGTCTTGATCTCTCTGCCTCTGTTCATCACCTTTAAAATAATGGTATTTGGGCTCAGAATTCTTGGTCATGTACCTACCATGGAAAACAGTGATAGTTACACACTTAAATAGCCAGAATTTTTTAGACACTTCACCAGAGACGTAATTTCAGCACATTAATCTTCAATACTGTATGTGGTAGCCCCAGCAAGTAAGTTACAGACGTGAGCTGGGTGTTCCTGTGAATCCTAATGGCCCAAAGACAAAGGGCAAATAAGACAACCCCAATTTATTACTAAATAAAACAAACAAAAAAACACCTTGTATCATGCAGGCTGTTTTCATGAGTTTTAGATGTGTGAGTCATGGTTTCAAACATTTGGGGCTGCAGACTTTGCCTCTGCATTTCGTTACTGCTGCCTCTGAGTAGGGCAGCAGTCACATCACTGACAGCCTGCTTTATGTTACTCTGCAATGTGTCAAGAACTGCATCCTTAAAATCTGTACATCTAAAAGTATGAATCAGCAAAATTCTCACCTCTTTCTTTTACTGTTAGAGAATGACGACAGAAACTACCAATGTGACCTGAAACAATAGATGATAAATGCTCGATGAACACTGAACAGGTTGGTTTCTGGTTTACAAGCTCTTGCTTGTAAACCCACCAGTTCCCACCAGCTCCCACCAGCAGGAGGTTCAGATATGCCAAGCATAATTAAAAATGTTATTTGCAAATATAATTCACTGTTCATTTATGGTGGGAATTGGTTTCTTTTTAGCCTTCAGGAATTTTCACTTGCTTAGCTCAACAAAAGAGGAACATTTCTTCATTTTAGGACTTGGATATAGGAAAAGGATCCTATATGTATTTTCTTCATAGTCCCCTTGTTCTCCTCACTTTTCCCATTTTACCTTTGCTATGTAACACTGCATCTCGTGGGCTGCTGTTTAGGTAAGAGGAGATAGGTGCGCTTTGCTCCAGAACACAACGCTACTGGGAAAAGCCACATAAGCACTAACTGTGGGGAAAAAAGGACTGAAAAAAAGGAACTCCAACTTAGAGCCGAGCTGTGTAATGCATCTCCATACGAAACATCTACAGAATTAATTAACCATTAAAACAGAAGACTGAAAGCTGCCAGATTGGTCATCAAGTAACAAAAATGCAAGAGGCCAATAGTGAGTGAGGGTCCTGGTCACCTAAACCGGAGGTTACCTTCACTGCCTCCTTGCTACCCTAATACATCTCAAGAATTCACAGGGTAAAATCTGCCTGAAAGCTTAATTCTCCCTCCTGTCAGAACTTTCTCAGATTCTGCCCTTCATGTCAGATGTAAGTCCTCCCTCACCAAGGTACTATGGCCTTAAATTCCTCGAGAGTGAGCTCTGTTATGTAGTCTAGCTGAGCGTATATAGCATACACCTACATGTGCCCAGCTGATGAGCAGGTTTATAAAAAGCTGCTTCACTGTCATCTCATTGCTCCTCACACACACCACCTGTTTGCTGGTTCATCTCTTTTGTTTTTTTTTTTTCCCCCATCCATCTGTTATGCCTTAACTGTCTTCACCGGCAAGCTCTGTGCTACATCTTTGTACAGTAACTAGCACAAAATGACACCTGCCAGCACTGAGGTGTTAATGAAGTTAGCAGTAGAGTGATAATGACAAGACCCTGGCCCAGTACAATTTTCACCTGCATCAACTGAACGCGCTTACCTAAAGGAAACAAATGCCTTTTATATAGTCAGGATTTTTATTCATGGCACAATTAACCATTTCTGTTATGACAGACAGTGCTGAACAACTTTATTTGCACAGCAGTACACCTTTCCTGCACTAATCAGTAAAGCACTGACCTCTTGGTAGATAATAACAGACAGGCTTGCTTTTGCTCTGTAGCGGTGATGGCTCCCTGCAGTGCTGTAATAAGCATCCTGCGACAAACAGTAATGACAACAGCCAGAAGACAATCTGAAAACACTACAGCAATGTTGAAGTGAGTGGAATATTTAACTGTGTGATCTCTCTACAGAGAACACAGCACTGAACCTGCATCCAGCTGCTCACCACAAGCAGGACCCCGTGCAGCTGCACAGGGCTGGGCTGGGACAGTGCCCACACTGGGTACGCAGAATATGGCAGGAATGGAACTGTGTGTGAAGACTGGAGGTTTTGGTTCCTTCTATGCCACACACGATGGTATGTCTACACAGATATGTATTTAAATATGTCCACACAGGTAATTATCTCAGCATAAAGTAACTGGGGAACCACCTGCCTTTGTTCCATCTCTCCCAGTCAAGTGTGCATCATACGGCCAAGGTGTGAAGTAAGCCTCTCCTTTTATCTAAAAGAGCTTAAGCCATGCGCATTTTCTTTCTTTTATACTTCCATGTTACATTTGCAGGAAGGAATTTCTCCTTCCCTGTGCCTGGAAGTCTTTGATTTATGGAGGAAGTAACCATTTCTCTTAAGTTTGACCTCAATTCTAAAGCAACCTGACTGGACAGGGGTTGAAAAAGGTTATTGAGGAGAACACCACAGCTGCCTAAAACCTGTGTCAATCCAAGTGTTTCACTCAACATTGGCTGTTGGCACAGCCAAGTAAATCCCAATTACTTTCTCCCTCACCAGCTCAAGAACGTATGCTACAAAAGCTGCATAATCAGGAAAATAAGCATGACTGCTATGCTTAACCTCCCCATCCTGTACATGCCCACCCAAGGCACTGAATCCCAACAACCTTAAGAATAAAAAATACTCATTTGTTGATGGGTTTGATTTCTAAGGCAGCACTTCACAGGGGACCTGCTCAAAACAGAATAAAGAGGGGGGATGAAACAAAGTGCCTCTAGACTCCAAGAACTGGGTGAATTTTCCCTTACAGCAATGTTGTGATACATGTTTATATTTTTCATACAGAGCTATTGGCACTTTTTGAAGTTCAGCTTACATCTTGACAGCTCCAGGTCAGTGCTGCGGAACAAGAGAATCCAGGTGGGTCAGGACCCTCTCTCAAAGTCCTGGTTGTTTCAAAAAGTTTTTTGTAGCTAATTATAAAGAAATGGGATGCTCCCTTCATTTCCTTTTGATTACTGAGAGTATACTGCTTTTTAATACTTTTTTTCTCATTCATTCCGTCCCATTTGTATCACAGATTTCCATTACTTTTCTTACGAACTGTGGCTCTAACTTAAACTTAAGTGTTCCAGAACTACTTTCATCCAGTCACACAGCTTGTTCTGTGGAAAAATGCTAAATGCTTCTGACGTTGCTGATAGGTGCCTACTACGAAAGGGAGTACATAAAAGAGAAGTAACCTGCTCTGCAAACTGCTGGCACAGATGCAAGTATTACTCTGTGCAGGTATCCAAAATGCAACACTAGGGTCAAATCCGTATTTGCCTGCAACTTTGCTAAAGTTACAACAGGAATGCTTTTGTCTCCCCTGCTTTCTTTAATTAGTGTCACATCCATTACCAAGATGCAGCAATGCTGACATTCCAGGAAACAATGCCTGGCTCTTGCTAATCAGAAAAAGAGCTGTCAATCTTGCAAGGAGAGATTGGGTTTAATTTGTGATTCTGATATTGAAATACTGGCCTTAAATATCTGCTCCATGGGGAGCTACTGCTGCACATTAATCCTGAACTTATCAGTTGTTGAGCTGCCATAAGACAAAAAGAGCAGGGAGTGACATGATCCTAAGCAAGGTAGCACCGGGAATGCCATACTATACGCAGGAGTGCGCTCACCCATGAAGCACACTACACCAATATTCACCCCCTACACACAGTCTGTACTGCTCACTTTGAGGAAGAACCAGTTTCAGACAGCCCAGATTTACCATAGATCCACTCCCACATACACAAAGAGAAAGTTATATGGAACAGCAACGCGGCCCATTGGAGAGACTTGTGAGGTTACCATCAGTTTTGCCACTTCATGCATTATTTTCCTTGGCTATGATGATTTATACTGAGGCATTGAATTGAATCATCTTCCGTGCAGTCTCTTACAAAAAAAAAAAAAAAAAAAAAAGAGAGAGAGATGAGATAAACTTAGGAAAGTTTTCTGAAGTACCTCTCCCCAGCTTAACACACTTCGATTATGCAGCTTCCTGTCTTCATTGCAAGGTGACATGAGGTCATCATGATCCATTCAAGCTGCCCGTGTTTTACTACATCCACCTACTCCTGGAAATGGCACTGCAGAACACAGATGCCCTTGAAAGTCCTCAGTCAAGAACAAAACGTACATGCCATATTTAGCAGATCTCAAAATCCTCTTTGCTGTGTGGCCCCTCATACTGGGACTTTTTACAGGGATGGCTATAAAATGGATTGCTGAGTATTTTTTTAAGGTCCAGTAACACAGTTTAATGGCCTGTGCTTTCTTTAAAAGGCTTGGTAAAATGTATACCATTACATTTCATTTTTTAAATAAGCCTGTAAAAATCTTTCCAATATCAATATGTAAAAATCAGTATTTCCCATATTCTATACATAAACATCTTTCTAATATCAGATTGTAGCAAACATATCTATGGTAAGTATGCAGCAAAACATGCTTTTGAACTTAAATTACTCAAAAGCCAAGCCCACATCTTAACTACTGAGTAACATAAAGTAGTGGACAAGACACTAAACTAAGTATCTGCTAAAAATCTCCTTTGATGGATTTGATGCAATAAGGAAATTATGAAATAAGTTTAACATGTTCCTAATTCTATAACACAGCTATTACAGATGCAGACCAAAGTAGCTTGTTTGAACGTGCTTGATTGATAGGTAGAATGATGTATGAGAAAATTATTACATATAAAAATGGTAAAACTAGTGACAAGGTTGAATGCTACAAACAACTTTTCAAAAATGCATTTGCAACAAGTCATCAAACATACAGATGGCTCATCAGCTGGTTTTTCTTTTGAATCCACTAGAGCAGAAAATGAAAAAGAAAGGTCAAAAACCAGCCTGGATTTTTGGAATAAAATGTACCAATCAACTAATATCACATATTTAAGGAACCCTTTTGTTAATTTGTTAAACACCATTTCACTTGGTTTCCCTTACTTTGCTTCTAGTTCCTTAAAATATTTCCCTATCACAAATCTTTCCCAGAGCTTCTACACAAAATGTAACAGAGGGCAGGAGAAAGTGAGCTAGCATCCAAAGAGAGAGGAGAGAATGAAGCCACAAGAGCACAGTTGGGTTTTAACTGTGTTACAGTCATCTCATAAAATTCCCATCACTTTGGCTAGTTACACTGTAGTTTTTCCATAATATATTTTTTTTCCAGAAGAAATGAAGTGTGATACTGTGGATTGCGTTCAAAATCAACTGCTATTCTTTATTTCAGTGGAGTCATTTGGAGTGTAAAGCTAGCACAGAATTTTGGTCCCTCTTGTACAGCTGAATGAAAACAGGTGTTTAGAACAGACAAAAATGGGGTGGCCAAACCACAGGTCTATTCAAACTAGTATTAAATGTATTCCACATTTTGGAAACGAAGTTGCAGCCAAAGTGTTTTGGGTTTAACACAGTGAGTGATTTTATTTATTTCACTTTTCCAGCATTTTGACAACATCCAAGGCAATCAATCATGAATTTCAGATAAAGTTCTGGTTTCTGCTGGGCTTGTTTTTGTATGCTCTGGTACAGCTGAGAAATCTTTTCTTTCCTTTTCTTTACAAACCTGGCTGGTTTTCAATGTTTGTTTTCTTTCTGAAATCAATTCAGACTGATTCACTTCTAATTAGCCCGCTCATATATCTACTAATTTAAAGAGGAACTGAAATGCTTTAAAATAAATATATTCCAAACATTGCTTAACTCTGGTAACCATAGTTTACATACTACATAGGCAATGAAATGTCAAAGCACTGAAAAAAAAAGACCAAAGAAGCCAGTCTGTGGAACTGATATACAGCTATACCACAGCAGCCACAGAGCAAAAAAAAAAAAGTGATAGCAGAGAGCTCCCATGGTTTAGACGAGCAGCTCCAGGCAGCTTGTCAATACACTGGCCATACAATCTCTTGCACTTGTTTTCACAAGATGGGAAGCCATACAAGAATATTTAGGTCAAATAAATAATATATATCTCATAAATAGCACAAGTCAGTGGGTGTGTCCCTGGAGGTTTCTCTTTAGTGGACAACATTTGTTTCCTGAAAATGGATGCAAGTGTGTTTTAACCATTTATATCAGGAGTACTGACAATTTATATTATGTTCCTGTTCTTTCATATATATATCCAGAAGGCTGAAGTTAGCAAAAAAAACCAACCAACCAACCAAAACCACCAGAAAAATAAAAATCATGGGAACACATTCCAAGTATAAATGAAAATATACTGTGTCAGTTACTGGTTGTCAGATCTCTCTCTCTCATAAGTAGAGCTCTTATCGACTCTTGTCTAGCTACTAAGTGGTGCAGAATTTTCTGCTTTCACTAGCCACAGATTAGAACTCATCCTGAAACAAACACAAGACTTAAGACCAGACTCATCACTTAGAGAAGAGTCAGAAAGCACGGCAAGTTAGGAATCAAAATGCAGACACAGAGGTGGAACCATCCAGCAGCCTGAGTCCAACAACTGCATGTTCCAGCTCCTATTGTATTTGTATTTACTGCTTCTTTACATCAGATTGTGCATTTTCCTATTCATTATTAGCCATCTACTATCAAGGATGACCATATGCTCTCTGACTCACTGCTTTGCTTAATAATGCACTTACTATATATTCTGTCTTGCCTACTATGCTTGTCACATTTCCAAGCACCCATTTCAAGCAGCTAATTGCAGTCATAATGGGGCTGCCTTTCAGACCAGCATACATGCCTGATGTATGCCAGACAGTGAATCTGGAACACCCTGTCTCGTCTGTCCTCAGCAAACAAATAAAACCACAGCCTAACCATTTCTGAAACCCATTGTAGATCAACGTTGCATCAGTACATCACTGAGAACTGGCTTGGCCTACATCAAAAGAAGCTAATTCTGCTCAAACAATTTTATCCCAAATTTCCCCAAATGCTTCTCTGATACCGAAAGACTTAAGACAAAATATTACAAAGATTATAACTCCTGAGAAATCTATTCTTCTCAACATGCCTATCTGAATGTTAAGAGCGCTATGACAAGCAGCGGCAATAACAACTCAGGATCCCGCCACTGGATTCACCGCTCTGGATGGATACAGATCTAATCTGTGTCTGCAGCCCAGAGCTCTCCCAGCTTCTGTACTCACAACTTATCCTGCTTAGCACACAAAGTAATAACGGAAAAGCTGGCCTAAAGCTGACGATGAATATCCACAGAATTACTTAAAAACATCTAAGAGGAAGAAATACTTCAGCTGGAATGTCTACAGTTCAGGGCTTGGAGCATTTCTGCTACAGGAACCTTACAGTTGCAAGGACATAAGCAAAGGTATGTTTAGCTATTTCACACAATAGCCACCATACATGAATTCAGAAACTTCTCATGTTGCAGTCCATCAGCATTGTACTTCTTCATCTGGCCACTGAGCTATTGTCTGTCCTGTTTCATGTGCTACAAGCCATCGCCCTGCCACAGAGGTTTAGAAAGGAAAAGATGGAAAGAAGAAATGTATCGGTCATTGCATCCATAAATGAGGACAGAGGATTATTATAGCTCCTGTTCAGGCCATTTCAGGGGTGGTTACTGGCACGTAGAGCAGTTCTCCTGGGATCAGCTGAAATGTAATGGGTTAGAGCAGCCTTTGCAGCAAGATCGTTAAAAACAGAGCTAAAAGAAGGGACAAAGATACAAAAAGCCGGGCTAGATTCTTCAGCGTTGTGAATGAGTTTGTTATGGAGTGTTAAGCTATCAGTATGGGCTAATTTTACACAAAGGCACAGGAGCAGCATTACTCTAGATTCAGAAGTGGTGCTTTTCCCAGGGAAGGGTCCCAGGAGAACCACTTCTGATCGCTTTTGTCCCACCCCTCTTCCCTCTCAGCCCTGGGAAAGAGTGCTATATTTCAACTCCTGCCAGAGACAGAAAAAGGAGAGAAAAATCATTGTACCAGCCTTGAAATCCCCAAATGCTTTTAGTGGCTGTGATTTCCCCAGTGAGCAATTTTTAACAGAATGAGCATATAAAATTACACTGCAAACCATCAGTCTGAAGGATAGAGCCTTCATCATAATCAAGCACCATTCTCGCAAGTGTTTCATCTCAGGAATTCCTTGAATATTCATTCCTCTGAAGGGCTCTGAATACACACTGTAGGCAAGAGCTCTGCCTGTAGTTCATCATAAAAGAAACGCTGGCTGTATTGACTGGGCAGGTATTTACCGCTCCATTAGGGTAAGCCAAGGCAGCCCAGTGTTCTCAGTGACATGAGGTACAGTTGTACGTGTGTACAGCAGCTGTACAGCTGCGCTGTCGCTGTGTCAGCCCCGAGCTCCCTACCAGAGCTGTGAGATAATTAAATACCAGTCAGACACTGAGCACAAATATGGAGAAGTGACATCAAGAGGTTATAGATTTATAGTCACGTAAACGAAGTCATGACGAACCACCAGCTTTGCTCATTGCCCTTTTCCTCCTGATCCTGAATCCTTCCTTCTGGTGCTATTTTTTGTTCACATGACTGCTCTGACTAATGATTGCTCTTATAAATCTTCACAGGTTCAGACACTTAATCACACACCTCCTGCATCTATGACCAGGGTAGCAGCCCGATAGATCTGACTTTTTAAGGCCAGCTTTCAATTAGCAGCTCTATGGTTGCATATTTTACAATTCCTCTTTCCTTCACAGTTTCTAATGTCAGGTGTATAAAGCATTTGACATTTAGAGAAACGCCACCATTGTAACAACTCCCTCAAGTTATGACCATGCAATAATTTTTAGACAATACATGCTAATAAGCATGCAATTTTCAAGCCTTAATTTCAACCCTAATGTACATAATTTAAAATCACCAATTGAAAGTATTTTAAAATTTAAATGAGAACTGTTGCCAATATTAAAAAATTGAATTACAAGCATGATCACCGAACCAAAAATATGAGGGAGTACATAATTAGCAGGTGTGCATATAAATGCCATGGCAAGAAGTGACACTGCTTACAAAAAATTGATTTGTGAACAGATGTGTTCTCTGTGAACTTTAGAAATCTGTAACTCAAAATCACTCTCATTACAGAAACTGGCCATCTTAGCTGAAAATATTTCTGTGGATGAATGAGCCAGGAAAATTAATCACTTTTATGGCCAAAGAAAGAGGTTGTTCTGGGTCACTGTCCAGATAGTAATATATTAGAAGCCTGTGATCTAGTTTATAATTCATCATAGGCTATACTTAGCCCTACAGGTATTAAAAATCATTTTCTTGCTCCTCCTGAAACAGAAATTGCTCTAGAGACCTCTGCAGCTCATAGTTTAAATGCCAACTCAAATAATTTCATTAATATGTGTCTGTAAATTAGAAATTTTTTAAATAGATTGTTTATTAGCATTGGAGACGGGCATCTCAAAAGAAAATACATCAATAAACCCAGCTCTTAAAATTTCATTATTGCTACAACCACATGGAAATTCAGCGTAAGTTAATAATTATCAATATGACTAACAGTACAATTATTCTAAAATACCTGAGCCCAGCAGTGTGTTCCATGGGTATACTGTTCTTCAGCAAACATCAGTGGATGTTTTGATAGTGCAGCAGGGCCAAAGTTAATGTCTAAAAGAGGAAGGCAGAAATTAGCATGTAAATAAAAATCAAATTATATGATTGTTAACAAATGTGCCCGTAACTGTTTTGCTGCCAGAGACGTGAAAAGAAAAATGAATGTCAAGCAATATATCCATTAATTTCCTCATATAAATTAAAATTTCACTCATGTTTAACACATAAAAATATGTAACAAGGCAGATAAAATTTTACTGTCTTTATTTCTAATGTACATGACATGCACTAAGCAAACAGCATTATGAATACATCCGTAACGGTTGCACTCTTAGGCCTGTGCTAAAGCTAATACTGTGAAGACTTTTTCGTGATTCTAAACAAAAAAACCAAATTATTTCCTTCTCAAGCCCAAAAAGTTATTAGCAATGTCTTACATTTTTTTACCACTTGGAACAATAAGAAAGAATATTTTCAAGCACTGAAAAAACCTAGCAACATTTACTCCTTTACCATGCTAAAAAGCAATGTAATATTGTTAATTACAAATTTTCATTGATTTTTATTACAATTTTTTCAATATTTAACTTTAGTGAAATTTCAGTTCACACATTTGTTGCCTAGAGAGCCAGTGGAATCTCCATCTCTCCAGATATTCAAACTAGACATGGTCCTGGGTGACCAGGCTGTATAATTGGACCTGCTCTGAGCTAGGGTTTGGTCTAGACACCTCCGAAGGGCCCTTCTAGCCAATCTGATTCTGTGACCGATTTCAGGGTTTCTAACCTCTTGGATTCTCTGACAAATTATTGCCATTAACAAGTCATCAAATGTCTGTGGAGTTGCCCATGCAAAAGAAGCAGATTCAGACTTGATATAAGGAAAAAACTTTTTACAATGAAGGTGGTGGAACACTGGAACAGGTTGCCCAGAGAGGTGATAGATGCCCCATCCCTGGAAACATTCAAGGTCAGGTTGGATGGGGCCCTGAGCAACCTGATCTGGTTGGAGATGTCCCTGTTCCTTGCAGGGGGTTGGACTAGATGATCTTTAAAGGTCCCTTCCAACCCAAACCATTCTATGATTCTATGCAATCAGTCTTGGACCATGAAAAAGGCAAGATGATGCCATAAGCTAAATTAAGTCACATAACTTCTCAGCTGGGTCTAAGAACAAGGATATGCGCAGTCAGTGCATCTCAGCTAACAAACAGTAGCTACTGTCACTTGATCACGGTTCTCATAGGCTGCTGAGAACAGGAACAACAGCACAGAAGAAACACCAGTTATGAACAGGCAAACAAGAAAGGCCAAAGAAAATGTCATACAGAGTATTTTAAAAGGGCAAGTTAAGTTAGGAATTCAAACAAGACAGAGTTATGGTCAAAGCATCAATGAAAAGCACATTAGTAACTTTATTCTATTACTTTTTGTTTAACAGAAAAGTGGAAATGAACATAAGATCAGTCAATAGGAAACACAGCTTCTCCTTCTTACGGCACCTTTGCCTTTGAAAGGGAATTCTGGAAGTAATGGAAAAGTTAAAAGGCCATGTGATGATGTTTGATTATTTGTCACTGGAAACACTCTGCTGTCTAATGCACAGCACCATCAAGAACAGTTCTGTCTGTGTATAAATTTGCTCTGTACTAGCCAAAGTGAAGATGCTGTGCAGACAGGTATTAAAAGCAGCCAGAGGAGCAGGAGGATTCTGAGGAGGCTATTTCATTAGATGTCACATTAATTATGTGAAAAATATAGAAAAGGCTCATTAAATACCTCTGTTTTATAAAAAATAAGAACACTTTTGGAAGCATGATACACTAAAGTAAAGCATGACAAGTATATCCAGCTACTTACATGGCAGGTATGGAAGAAAATAGCACTCACAGCACAAACACCAAATAAAACTCAGAAATATTTGAGATTCATAGCATTTAGGACCAAAAGGCATCTTTGGATCAACAAGCCTGACCTCTGTAAGACTTAACCTAATAATTCTTAAACTTGAATAAATCAGTCAACAGCATTTAACAAGCCATTTGAAAGGGGATAATGAGGTGGTGGCATAGACGTTTTATGGGAGGCGTCTGCCAAGTGCCAAAGAGAGCACAGGAGAGACTATATGCAATCACTGGGTAGCGAAGGCTGGCTCCAGAAGCTCATCAGAGGTGATGAACACTTCTCAATACCCTGAAGGGTTTTGGAAGAGAAAATGAGCCTCTCATGTTTGAAGTTTGAGAGGCAAGAGTCAGTGGAGGGTTGTTAAGAGACGATTAAATTGGTCAAAGCACTGCTCTAGGAAAGTGACCTCTGCAAGCAGCATTCTGGATGGATAACAAGCTGGAGAAGGCTACATTTGTTGAGCTTGGATAGAATCATGCTTCATTATGAGAGATTAGGCAAGAGCTATCGCCATGCTGGTGGTCAAGAAAGGCAATATTATAATCTAAAGGGCATAGATTGAGTTTGAATGCAAGGACACAAACAGATCTGAGTTGGAGAATAATCTCTGAAAACTAGGTAGGATGGTGACCAGTGACCAAGACAGGAAGTAACTGGGAAAGTCAGGTAAGGAGGGGAGACTAGCAGTGCCCATCTACAGCAGTTTTCCATCATTACTAAATGTGCTCCCTTTTAAGAAAGTGGACTGAAAAGCTTCTGCTTCCATCCAGAATTCTTTCTTTCACTCACACAGTTCCTAACGAATACATACACATATGTATTTCCTTCTTTTCAAGATGACTGGGTGAAATAAAGCACAAATTTTAACTTACTTTTGTTGTGATGTCTTGACAGAAAACTTAAGCAGTTCTGTCACTGCTGCTCTATAAACATGGTCATATATGGCATCCATTGTTGATATGGTGGTAAAATTTTTAATGTTTAAGATTTGAGAGGTCTGGCTAAGAACTTTGTCCTAACCAAAAGAACATTCCTTTCAAGTAGAAGCTAACAGTGATTGTTTCCAACTCCCCACATCATTAACTATGATCACAGTTAATAAAGCTTCTGTCTGACCTGTCCTAAATTGTAGTTGTGTTATTACACACTTGGAGTCCCCAGACCTCCGACACTGGTATTAGCAAATAAGCAATTGAGAAAGGGTGCTGTCATTTAAAGGGTATCTCAGAGCGTAACTGCAAACTTCTTCTTTCCAGTGGATTTGTCCCAGAATAAATTCTAACTTTCATTTGACTACATGGATTAAAGTACGCGTGATAATCATACATGTGATAATTCTGTGAAAGACATGTTGGATCCATGAAGAATTTCTAAGATACTTTCCTCTTTGATACAAAAGAGGAAGTCAAATTCTTCCATTCAACCGATTTTGCCACCAACAAAGCTCACAGTTAAAGCCCTTTCACCCCTTTCACTGGACATCACAGGTAGATCAAAGCAGTCATCAGACAATAAAGTTAATGCTTCTGTATGAGGAGTGCATCTCGTTTGGACAACCCCTCCATCCAACCTCCTCACACAGCTGTTTCCCAGGTCATGCACTGCAATATATTTCACTTGGATATTTTTTTTAAATTACTTTTGTGAGTTTACAAACAGTTTCAGGGGTATCACGCTCAGATCACAAACGTGTGTAGCTCTCATTTCTTTCTTTTGCAGCCTGATCATCATAGGGGTTATACAGTTTGTTAAGACACCATGGCAGCATTGCCTACCACAGCTGCTGGTTTTTACATTCAAAGGTGATAGCATATATTTAAGCATTGTTACCACAATTTCCACCAAGTTACAAGTGTGAACATTTAAATCATCATTTATATGTTGCAGCAATGTAGTCACTTGCCCTTCTGTCAGAGCAGTTGGTCATCTCTTCTATTATAACTGAACACACTTTTCAGAAATGTTCTCAGAAATATTCCCCATGCTTTTAAGAACCATGATGCCCATTATCTCATTTAAAATAACTAGAATTATCAACATGCTTCAAATCATTTTCAATTGTGGGATATTACTTTCCCAGCAAAGAAAGCAACCAAATATAGCTGCAAGCCAGCCTTTCCACTTAAGTGTGGTCAATGTAATGGTTTGTAGTACAAACCTTTCCCAGGATAGCATACACCTTTTAGTATCTTTATTACGCTTGTCTTGTTTTCTGTTCTAAGAACCCTGAGAAGAGTGTGCACCACCCAATATCCCCTGTGGTCTTACAAAGAAATTCAAGTCCTTTGTGGTGGCCTAAAGAAGCTCAGCACCTCTCACATTCACCTTGTGCCTTATCCTCAATTAGTAAAAGAAGACTGGCATGAAAGCATCTTTCGTAGATGTAACAAAAAAATAGCCAAAAGCTGCACAAAAGTAGAAACAATGTGCACTGTTTCAGTTCCAGAATAATCCAGTTATGATAAATCATAAAAAAAATAAGAGAGAGAAAAGTTATTTAAAGTACATCTGCAGAAAAAGTAAAATCAGTACATTTTGTTAAAAGAAGCAGGAAAGAGACACAATAGCTACCAAAAAAGCATGAGAAACAGGAAAAAAATTGTGTATGCAGGAAACATCCTTCCAAGACAGACAATTTCGAAGACCCTGAATACTGAGCCATTTATCAGATCAGAAATAAAGCAGCCCACTGGCAGAGGACAACTCTTCAGAGCAGGCTTGGCTACTGAGCATTTGACACCCAAGGGAAAAGGGGTTATTTTCAAATATCTAAGACCATCAGTGTACCATGTTCTTTTACCCAAAGAGGACAAACTGTGAGTTATAAGAAAAATTTCCTTGCTATAATAACCTGCAACAAGAAAAACAAACAAAAAAATTCAATTGCTGCTGCTTTTGAGTAAGGTTTTTATTCTGGCTTGTGCTTGTGTAGAACTTGTATTTGATAAGGGCATCTTCCAAAAAGGTATAAAGACGAAATGGAACCATAACTTACCCGGATGTGTTGTTCCAGTGCTTGATTATCTTGGTATTAAATGTTTGAGCTTAATTTTGAATCTGAACTTCTCTAACTTCAGCTTCCAGACATGACACCCTTTTCTGTTAGAATCAAGAGCCATGCAAAACTCTGGTGAAAGTAATCCAGTCATCTCTTGAGCTTCTTTTAGACAAACTGAACAGAGTAACTTCTATCAATCCTTCACTATGAGACATTTTCTCAGGTCTTCAATATAATTTCTGTGACTCTTTCCTGCATTCTCTCTCATTTCTCTGTACCTTTTTAAAACATGCTGGCCTGAACTGTATCCAGCTTTCAAATACTGAGCTCTTCAGTCCCCTGTCCTGTAGTAATGTTACCTCTCTGTTTCTGTTCATGATTCTCTTTGTATCACAGCAGCTCTCTTTGTTACAGCTCTGCCCAGAGAACTCATAAACAGCCATCTACTTTCTGTAGCAATGCTTTCCAGCCCACAGTCCTCCATGATGTAGGTACAACTACATCGTCTCCTCTTAGAAATACAATTATGCCTTTTGCTGCGGGTATTAAAAAACTAGTTGTCTCAACAAGCTGTATGGCCAAAAGTCTCCCTTCTCAATGCCTGGCCTTCCTCTTCATTTACCATTACATCCATCTTTGTAACACGCTCGTTCTTTGCCAGTGGTCCTGCAGGTCATGGAATGACGGCAAGTCTGGCACAGGCTCTGTTGGAAGCTAGTGTTTTAAGAGTTTGTACCAAACCAGGTATTAATGCCCTTCCTGTGTATTTTAATGAAAATTGGCACTTGTGTTATAATGACATATGATAAGCCTTTCAAAAATCTGTTGCATCTATGAAGGAAAAAAATATATCTTCCCATTGTAATAACATCATGTCTGCATGACAAGACTTATTTTATATTAAATTGATATAGATTGGTGATTTTTCTTTTATTCTCCATTTTCATTATTTCCTTCAGAAATGGAAAAAGGACTGATTTAGGATAAGGCAATACACCCGAGGGATTCTCTATATATTCTCCCTTACTGTAGTTATGCTCCTAATTGTTTTCAGCTTGCCTAGCAATTGAGAAAAATTAGTGAAGACTTCACATGGTCCACCAATGGGAGGAAAAAAAAGAAAGAAAAAAAAAACCAAACCAGAAGGCACAGTGCATAGGATAATCCAGGTCAAACATTCTGAAAGGTCAGTAATAACTGCGCAATTTTGTGCATGGGCAGAGTTTGGCTCATTACAAGGTCTGGGTGTCTAAATGACACTCATGTCACACTGAGGATTAAATCAATGTGAAGCTAGCTCCCTGTCAAAATAAAAAAAAAATATCGGCAAAGAGGAAGGAATTAAAAAGAAGTGACAAACACATTTACAGAATCTCAAGTCACTTCTCACTTTGCAGGAGAGAATCCTTGAAGTAATTAAAGGCAGGCCCAAGCTAGGCAGAGAGCATTCATAGAGAATATGGATGCACACCTGAAAGTAAAACTTACCCATATTTTTGTTGCTACCTAAAATATTTACTGCTCAGCGATAGAGAAATTATAGATAAAAGTTTAGGAACAAGGTAACTGGGCTGTAACAAGGTAACTTTAACACTATATGTAACTGTCTCAGTGTGACAGAAATAAAGGACTATAATAACTCTCTATATATTTGCATATAGAATTCTATCTATATGTTACTTTGCTGCTTTACCAGATACTTGGTTTTCAACAACTTTAGTGCCTTATAAGTTAATCTTTCAAAGCTTTTTATATTTTTCTGAAATTTAAAATTCATATTTAATACCACTATAGATATTTAAAGAAGATTTTAAATCTCCTGAAAGAAAATTCCAACAGAAGCAGTGTCTAAAATGCACACATGTTGCTCTCATATATTTGGGTTCCTCACACTTCCTTTATACAGCTAACCATTACTATCTGCAAGACTTGCTACTGGAACGTGAGCTTTCTTAATATTTTTATTTAAATTACTATCAGATTACATATGGGGAAAAATCCAGAGGAAAAATAACTCCAGATAAGAGTGTACTGAGGACTGTCATTTGACTTGGTCCTCCTTCAGGGTGGTTTTGGTTCGATGGATTAAAGCCTACGAGCCCATAAAAAGGGATTAAGAAGAGAGGGTGCTTAGGAAGGAATGAGAGAGGCACAGGGCCCTGTTGGATTTTCTGAAGGAAGGCCTGCTAGCTGGTGAGGCCCCAGATGAAGAATATGTCAACGTGTTACTTTAGGATCATTTTTTTCCCTCTTTGAATGGAGCTGTTTGATTTCTATGAACAGCTCTATACTTACTCACTGGGTAAATCAGGATGCATCCCAAAGCCTGATGCTCCTGCTGTTTGGGCCAGGAGGTCGCTGGACCAGGTGATGTTTTTCATCTCAAGGCTGTTATGAACAGGTTTCCCATCCGTGCCACACAGGGTCCTGGAAGCAGACTTGCCACTCGGGACATGGCTAAGGAGCATTTCCCGTGTATTGCCAGTCACAGCTACCTGAAGGGAAGACGTGCAGGTGCCTGAACTCATCCAGACCTCCTAGACACGGCAGGCCAGTGACTCCCTAAAGAGTGAGTAGCTTCCAGAATACGCCCTGAGATAGGTAACAGCAGTAGACTTGACAGGTGATGCCTCAGGATACACTAAGATTATGCAGAGCCATATCGTGTTACCTGAGCTAGGCCAGGGCATCACCCCCTGTACGTCACCATGGCAGTCACGGCCGGTCCAAAGCTGGTGCAGCCCGACCTCTGCTTCCTGTTCCAGCAGCACGAGGCCGTTCTGTGCTAGCCTGAGGGTCAGCAAACACTGTCTGTACCAGCACGCTTAAGAGAGAGAGATGGAAATCAGTAGCAAGACAGTGACACAAGAGCTCTTTAACTATGACCCATCGCTACATTGTGTATCTGTTAATCTTCACATTGCCTAAAAAGAGATTTTCCTCTAAATTACAACTGTTCTATAGTGCTACAGGGTAAAACCCATGCCAACACCATCTGCCCTAACGACCAAGACAGTCCACCATCTGACTGATGGTGACAAACTGGCAATGCAGGATGCAGACATTAGCTTGTTTATAATGCGCTGTAATTGGAATGGAAATCATTCACAAATTAACTAAGTGAATAAACACAGCTCTCCAAAGTCCTAAATTAAAATATTTAATTGGAATGCTGGACTTCCCCATTTGTAAAACAAATGTTAAAAGGGGATGAAGGAAAGCTTTTGCATTTTTTAAGGCAACTGTTCTAAATGTAAGAGTGATAGATGTTGAAGCACACGCAACATACTCAGTCTAAATCATAGGAAAGTGTTTGTTACACTGTCACAGAAGAAACCAGTGGATAAATCAGGAAGACAGCAATCAGCAGCAAGGTGATGACCATTTTTGATCCTTATTTTAAAGCAGAAGGGTCACCAGAAATATGAATGAGCCATCTCGAATCAACCAGCAAAGTTTCACAAGGCTTAGCACAATGACTGAGGTAGACCTGACCGAAGGATGGCACCACGCGTGCTTGCTGAGCACATTACTTAACAATGGAGAAGGAAATCATAGAATCATAGAATAGTTTGGGTTGGAAGAGACATTTAAAGGTCATCTAGTCCAACCCTCTGCAAGGAACAGGGACATCTCCAACCAGATCAGGTTGCTCAGAGCCTCGTCCAACCTGGCCTTGAATGTTTCCAGGGATGGGCCATCCACCACCTCTCTGGGCAACCGGTGCATTGCTCCTTTAAAATCTTTCATACCGTTTTTCATTTTTCATACGGTTATGTGCCACAGAATCACAGAACGGTTGAGGCATTAAGGTGCCCCTAGAGACAGTTTGACTGTTCCCCAGCTCAGGGGGGTCACTTAGGGGAAGGC
>JAAGAY010007439.1:18909-47331 GCA_011801015.1 Ardeotis arabs
CGCAGGAGGCGCGCACCTGCGCCGCGCCGTGAGGGCGGCCGGTCCAGCTGCCGCCTTGAAGGGGACGGCGGGGCGACCCTTTCTGTTCCTCCTCCTCCTCCTGCTCCCTCCCTCCTTCCCTCCCTTCCTTTCTTCCTTCCTTTTTCTTTCCTTCCGACCCGCCGGGAGAAAGCCCAGGTGACCGTCGCCGGGGGTGCGTGTCCGCGTCGAGTTTGTAAGTTCTCAGAGGATATCGCCCCCCCAACACCCCTCCCCAACACCCCTCCCCATTTCCTCAGCCCAGATTTCCTCACAGGGGGTCGGTGAGGGATATGCCCCCCACCCCATCCTGGCCGCCGTGACCAAAAATAATCCCGCTTTGAAATCGTGGCTGGTGAATAACGGGGTTTACACCGCCCCACAGCCGGCCCCCACCCCAAACTGCAGCGCGGGGGGTGGGGGGAGAGGGGTGTAGCTGTTTTATGGGCTCCCTCCCGTGCCTGTGCCTCCTTCCCTATGCAGGTGAAGGGAATGACCGTTAGCATCGCTCAGCCTCCGTGTGTCGGTCCCTTGGCAGATAATCTCGGGCAGTTTTTAATATTTTTCTCCCCCCTCTGTTTTTTTTTTTATTGTCACATTTATGTAACAAGTGCCTGCCTGCACATTGTGTTGCCGTCTAGGGCGGTGCATGCTCTGGGGTGCTGTGTCCGGTGCTGTGTCTGAACATTAAAAACAATGTCTTTCCATTGAAGAAGACAGGGGTTAAAATGAATGAAGATCTGAAGGTTAATTTGAGCTGGCTGCCTCAGGATCATGTAGAAGCCAGCTCTACCGAGAATGCCTCAGCCGCAGGCTCCTCCCTGGTTCCTGTCGTAGACCCAGAGCCAGAGCTTTTGGTAAACCCCTGGGACATTGTCTTGTGTACTTCAGGGACCCTTATCTCCTGCGAAAATGCCATTGTGGTTCTTATTATTTTCCATAACCCCAGTCTTCGCGCCCCCATGTTCCTCCTGATAGGCAGCCTGGCGCTGGCAGATCTCTTAGCGGGCATTGGATTGATCATCAATTTCGTTTTTGCATACCTTCTGCAATCAGAAGCTACGAAACTGGTTACAATTGGACTGATTGTTGCCTCTTTCTCGGCATCTGTCGGCAGCTTGCTGGCTATTACTGTTGATCGTTACCTCTCCCTGTATTATGCTTTGACTTACAATTCAGAGAGGACTGTCACTTTTACCTATGTCATGCTTATGTTGCTGTGGGGAGCATCTATCTGTATTGGACTGCTGCCTGTAATGGGCTGGAACTGCCTCAGAGATGAATCCACCTGCAGTGTTATCAGACCACTCACTAAAAATAACGCAGCTGTCCTTTCGGTCTCTTTCTTGCTTATGTTTGCCCTCATGCTGCAGCTCTACATTCAGATCTGTAAAATTGTGATGCGCCATGCCCATCAGATTGCCTTGCAACACCATTTCCTGGCCACTTCCCACTATGTGACTACCCGAAAAGGAGTGTCTACTTTGGCCATTATTTTGGGGACTTTTGCTGCTTGCTGGATGCCTTTCACGCTCTATTCTTTGATAGCAGATTACACCTATCCTTCTATATACACCTATGCCACCCTCCTGCCAGCTACCTACAATTCCATCATCAATCCTGTAATATATGCTTTTAGAAACCAGGAGATACAGAAAGCACTCTGGCTCATCTGTTGTGGCTGTATTCCTTCTAACCTGTCTCAGAGAGCAAGATCACCCAGTGATGTCTGATTGGCAGCTAGGAGGATGCTCCTTAATGTGTTACTTTCCAGACGTTCTTGCAATGCTGTCTTTGGTTTAGATGCATTCATTAAATGGTGTGTGGTGGGTTCATACAAAAACCACGGGATGCACTGACCTTTTTGCAAACAGAAAACCCCAGTGACCAAAATGAATCGAGTGGTTTAAGGGAGACTTCCTAAATCACAATAAGCAGTGTTCTTACAGATCTATAATGTTGCTCAGGGTCTTTTTGTTGTATTACTCACTTTGCCATGTTTGCCATGATTTTACATTAAGTTTGCTGATTAAAAATAGATTGAAACAGCATACCTCCTTTGAAATTCTTTATGTGATTGAGCTCAATCATATTGCATGTTACAGTGTTGTCAGGATATTTTTTTCCTCTTAATTCTTTTCAAAACAGGAGAGAAAAAAAAAAAAATAAACCCCATGCCCTGTTACCTCATTTGTATATCATCAGAATACTCTTCAAAATAATGGCCAATTTTACTGGTTTGGATGGTATTTATTGTAATAATATCAGTGCAACAAATTTGCTCTAAGTGAGGAAGTACTTGTATAGCTTTTTATTTTACGTCTCAGCATGAATTAGCTTGATAATTGTTTTAAAGGGTTACCTGTTCTCTCCTGAGTTCTGGCCAGATGTTAAAACAGAAAATATGCTTTGCCTTCCTTTTCAAAAGTCAGCCATGTGTTTTCACTTAGATATGGGACATCAGAGCTCATTATACTATTAATTTTAAAAATAATTCAGGGGGGAGTTTCAAAATTGATGAAACTATGGCCTTTTTTGGGCAAGCATTTGTAATAGATGCAACACTAAGTTTCTCAGACAAGTTTATCTTTTCGGAAATGTATAAGAAAATAATAAAATAACCTACAAATTACTTGCAACACATATTTAGCATCTACATGAAATGGTTCCCCTTAAGTTTGTTATCAAGTCGAAACTATTACCAGTTGTTTTGATTGTTCTGCTGTATCATTTAAAATACTGAAGTTTATAAATTCTCAGAGCATATATGGTTTATAATTGTATGCAACCAGAACTGCAACATGAAACAGTATTTTCTCATTTTCTGGCAGTTTCATCCATTACAGATTGTGATTCTTCACACTGTACACATGACAGTTCAGTTCGTTACAGGAAAAGCAGAGCTTCCTCTCACGAATGGTTAAATTTCAAACCACTTCTAACCTTTTACTGAAGCCACATTAGAATGCACTAGGAATAAAACGTTTAATAATTTGAAGACTTGATTGTCAGAGAGAAAATCTCCCTGGCAGACATCTTTCTGAAACTTAGGGTGTACCCTAATGTCCGTGCATGGGGGTCTGTAGTGCCACTTCTATTAGTGTTGATGGGAGCTCAATGTGTTGGTGCCCTGGCATCAGTAGGAGGTTTTGTTCCCTTGAATGTCAAAGTCAGCACACTGTGTTGTTGCTTCAGTATCTTCCATTACCATTTTTAAAAAAAACCAACAAACTCAAGTGTAAAAATAGCAATATTTACAGTTCAATGAAAAAATATACCTGTATAGTATAGATAGTAGAGACAACTGTGTTGCTGGTCTGGATTTTTCCAAATGGAATCTGTCCTTTTCACATGGATGTTTGGGTGGCCTGTAGCTTTTTGTGGCAACGTTTCTGTGACGTTAAGAATCATATGCTATACACAAAGCTGAATCTCAAATGTGAATGAGTTGTCTGTAAACAAGGCTCTGTAGAGATTTTTATGAGCAATAATTAATTTTAGTTGCAATGCTGGGTTCAAATTCCATTCTTTACTTGGTTCAGTCTTCATGATATTTGGCTCTTACTTTGTAATCTGATTAGTTTAATAATTGCATGGCATGGTCCAGTAGAGCTGTGAACTTGCAGCTCCCTTGGCTTCGCTGCGATTTACAGATGCTCAGCACAGTTATACTATGGCCCCTGCTCAGTGTAGGATATTGGTGTTCTTTATCTACTTCTGAATGCTAATGAAACTCTAATCACTGCCTTGTTCCTATTTTGTTATGAATTTTTGTATAAGAAATAATCACTTCATAAATACCCATGCGTGCAGTATGCATGCAGTTTTGCAAGTATGCAAAGTATTGGGAATAAATGGCAGTAAAAGTCATGAGCTGAATAATGTAGAGAGGCTGAATAATGTAGAGTGACATTTTTTTTAAAACCAAAAATAAGCTAAAGGCATGCAAAGTGTCCGTCCCCCCCGCCCCATTTTCCCAAATTGTTTTTCTGTATCAAATAGCTAAAAAGTGTGATGAGGATGAGCAGCTACAACTGTGACCAAAATTCAATCCTGAGGGCAACTGTTGTGCTGTTTATGCAGACCAGTTCTCATCCTCTTGGATAACCCCACAGGCACTGGTGTTTTTATCTCCACAACATGCAGGTGGTAGGGGAACCAGAAAAAAACATCACAGAGGAAGATGTTGTCCCTTCTCCTCATGCTGGTTCACCCGGTGTCCTTGTCATCTTCCTCGCTCCTCTGCACTCCACAGGCTGCTCAGATCTGCAGAGGTTCTCCGGAGTGCCAGGGGAGCCAACCTTTTCCTTGTGCTGGAGCAGAGAGATTTGTAATTGGAAGCTCCTCTCCTGAGGAGCGGTGCGAGTCAAACAGAGGAAATAAGGATTAATTATAGATGTCCCACAAAGCGTGCTGGTAGGGATGTGATCTGCCCTCGTTTGAGGAGCAGCACCTTTCACCACAAACAGATGAGACGCATGATTATGCCACCCCAGCTACTGGTGTGACCTCCAGTGAGGATGTTGTCTCTTCCAGAAGTATGCTCTTAAATTGAGACTGCAGCACAGGCCAGAAAACCATTCTGGATGTCAATGGCATAGGTTTGCCCACAGACCAAACTTTTAACATGGTTTGCAGTACTGCACAGATGCTATATAACGTGCTATAAGCTCTGTGGCTACAAAGCTGCCTACCTCACTTACACAAGAAGCAATGCTTGACAGAGCCACTTTTCAGACCCTGCAGAATTAAGCAATTCTCTGGCTGTCACCTCAGAGTTACACTGTAGGCCCCGGCTCTGTATGGTGAGCTGCCAGTATCCATCCAAGATCCCACTGAAACTGGCAGAAATCCAACCAGCTTGCAGGATTCTGTCATTTTGGTGTCCCATTAAACAACACCTGTGCATAATAGCAGGGGTCTTTGATTTACCATTCTATGTACAGTGAAATATCTTTCGTATCTCCATCATAATGACAAAAAACTTTCTTCTTAATGCATTATTTAGTTTAAAGAATTGAGGTTTATTTTTATTTATTAGCATGCTTGACCAAACGTTAGTAACAGGTATCTTGATGGGCAGAATTTACTGTAGTCACTTTTTTCATATATTCATCCTCAAAGCTTGGGAAAAGATTTTTTTATTATTATTATTTTTTTAAGCATTTCTCCTAACAGTACGATTTCAGCAATAAGGGGAAATACATTTTTATTTAGCACAAGAGCAATAAAAGCCTCCATGTTGTAGGTACTATAAACTGCTGAGTGAACTCAGAGCAATAGAGAGGAAGCAATATATTCTTTAGATAAAAAATAGTAACTTGCATAAGGACTTTAAGTAGGCAGAAGTCTTCCTTTGTTAAGCAGTTGCTATCAGACTGATGTGGGATATTATTTCTGGGTGGTTTGTGTTACAATTATTGAGTTCCTAAATAGAATTACTCAGCAATAACCTTTTACCGTAGTTCTTGGATCCTGAATTCATACTACTTGCAAGAGTGAATTATATACTGCAGAGGGGATTTTTATTCTTTTCATTGTTTGGCATTTAGTTGTACAGCATTCTTTGGATAAATTCATTGTGTTCAGGATTTTTTATTGTAACTTAACACAGAGAATATCTTAACCAAACAAAAACTGAGAATACCCAAATTTTTATGCCCATCAAGATGGATATGATAACTGGTGCTAGCCTATTCTGAAGACAGCTTGGCTTTTAAAAGAGCAAGATTATGGTATCACTGAAGAAAACCTCTACCAATACCCAGGGTATTTGGAAGGAAGCTGAATGGCCTGCTCTCGCTGCTGTGTCTTCCATACCAGGGACATGCAGTGATATAAACAGCTGCATCCATCCTTCATGTTCAGAAGCCAGCCCCGAGGCATCTTGGAGTCACTAAAACCCCTCCGTGGACAGCAGTGAACTTTGGCTTAGACCAGCAGCCATTCTATCCCCAGAGAGTTATTTTTCTGTTGCCTTGTTTTCTTAGGGGTTGTTTAGCTTTTAAAAATAAGATACTTGTGGATTCATTTGTTGAAAGTGATGAGCAGCCTACAGTGTGACTAGAACTTGGGATAAAATAGCATCGCTACACAACAAGCCCTTGAAAAATAACTACACACTCATTACTTTTAAAAAAATGTGGTTCTGTAACACTCAGAACTGTATTTTCAAAATGTTGGCCCTGACTTTAATGGAGAGAAAGTATATATGGTCTATTTTTTGTATGTACAATAAAGAAAGAAAGGTAATAATTGGACAGAGTGGTCACTATTTGAAAAGCCACCAGCTATTCTGTCACTTTATCTAAGATACTGAATGATTCTTAGTCCTTGAAACAGAAACCAACTCTGGCAACTTTCTAGAAAATCTGGAATACCCACAAGTCAATGTAAAACTTTTGTAGCAAAAGTAGGAGGACTAGCACAGTTTCCAGTGCAAAAATTTGATGTAGCAGCTCTGTTGTGAGTGGGAATAAGAACAGTATACCTGCACACCAGCTGTAGACAGATAAAGTCCTAGGTGTATAGGAATACCACCAGAAAAAGGTGAACAGCATTTCTTTAAATCATACTGCTGCAAGAAGACTGTATCAGATCGATTCTCACTGGATACAGATCCTATATTGTAATAATTCAAGAATATTTTAAAGTGCTACTGGCCAGCTATTCAGGAAAAGGTATCATGGTGGGGTGCTTTTTGAGGGGGATCAAGAATGCAGCTACATCTCTGAAAGAAGTGATCGAGCACGATGTTAAATATCTACAGGTAGACTCATCACATGTCTTTGGGAGCAGATCTGAGATTCATTTTAAGGTTTTAATTGGCTGTCTTTTGGAGCAGCCGATTCTAGAACAAGAGGTTTCTCCAGTACATACATTAAATGCAGTAAATGATCTGTCTTTCTTTACATATGTACATCAAAAAGGAACAAATAGCGATTTGCAGTTGGAATTGTTGTTTGCAGCTAGACAAGGTCTTTGTAATAATGCTACAGGAAGCCACTTTACAAAAACAGTTTGATAACTTTGGTGGGAAACTTTTTAACAAAATTTTCACATGCTTAGCCTATTGCACGTGTGTCATATTGCATGTTAGCAAGAAGCCCTGTAACTTGATTGGTATGAGGTAGTAGGGCTACTCAAAAGCATGTGAAATTTGGTACTTAAAAAAAAAAAAAAAAAGGCCAGTGCAGATAACAGTGCATTCCTGTAACTGGGAAACACAATTTTAAATAATATTTCAATTTCTTGATTTTTTTTTCCTGATTTTTGGATGCCATTATGTAAAGTGGTGGTTTACCCTCTCTCTCAGTGCCACATTTAGTTTGGCTTAGTGGTAGTCCAGAGATGTGCAATGGAGGAAGAAATAAGATCACTCAATCTCTGTTTCTAGAGAGGGGACTAAAAGGAAGGGGCGTGCTTTATATGTCATGAATAAGCAGATAATATGTTAGGCATGCTTACCTCCCCTGTCTGGCTGTAAAAGAATGATGGGACTCCCAGTAAACTTGAAAGGTAGCACATCTAGAAATACTTTTTTTGGTACAAAAGGAAATTACTGCGCAAAACTGGGTGCTACTGGTTTCTTCAGACCAAGAATTTGCAGTTCCTTTTAATGGATCAGAAATCTGGATGAACTGCAAGGATATCTGCCTTCATATCAGGTGGATGATGGAAGATGGAGGATGGAAGTCTTTATGGCTTGGTGAATCAGCCAGGTACTCAGTGCTTGAATAAATGCATCTCCTGTGAGAAGGTTATTTTGAACTGTGCATTTTGAACCTTACTCAACACACGCAGAGCACCTGAGAGGGCCCCCGGGGCTGCCGTTGTTCTGGGGTGTAGTGCTCCCGTGTCCTTGAGCCTAGCAGCATTGCTGTTCCTGTTGAATGGGGTCTGGAGAACAGAAAGGAGGAAATATGTTCGGAAGTGAGGTCCTCCTCCCTTGAAAATGTGACCTCATATGTTTTATTCAGCTCATTACTTGTCTTGTTAGCACAGTCTTACACAGCTCCCCTTGGAATCAGAAGAGCTTTTCTGTGGAAGAATGTTGAAAATATAAAAGTAGAACCAACAGCAGGTTGTTTTACAGTAAGTCATTATATATTTATTTTTCTTCTGAGGAGCAGCAGAGCCTGTAACTTTACAGTAACCATTTCTTTGAAAACAATATGCCTTTGCACTAAAAAACTAAAGAAGTCTATGCTGCAATTTATTCATAAAAATGTTCTAGATCTTATAAGCCAGATGAGAAGAAGAAACAGTTAGATATTTCACTGTTATACAAACTTCTAGAAGAGAAGGAAAAAAAAAAACAAACAACCAAACCTGAAGGTAGGTTAGATGAAACCATATTGCAATTTACTAGTGCATCACTGCTGCGATGCAAACTAGTTCAGTGCCATTGGAAGGATAAGGGGAGATTTTCCAGTGGAGGTTTTTGCAAATGGGTGAGGGAGTAAAACGGATTTTACAACAAAGGTCAGCCATCCCAAGCTCCTTGAATTGCCTTTTGAGGAAATTGTCCTCACCTCCCCAAACCTTTTGTTTTGCACTCTACATATGCCAAGGCAATTTTTACAAACTCTTTGCTGACATGCTGAATATTTAACTGGAGAAGGTACTATTATGGGTTTCCCTATCCCAGACAGGGGAAAGACTTTTATGTCACAGATCTAGTGAACTGATTTATTTATCTGGTATCTCTAAGTAAAAAAGACCTTTCTAAAAAGTCTAAAAAGTGGACGTTCACTGCACAGTTAGGGGCTTCATCACATTTCCAGTGTAGAGCAATTCAACCGATGGCCATAGGATTACGGGAGGTTGTTTTTCTCTCCACTCCCATAGTAATATATCTGGCTCGGTCCTTTTTCTTTCAAGACAAATGTTAGTTTACTATTGATGATCTTAAAGGTTTTTTTCCAACTGAAATGATTCTATGATTCTAAGAACCTGCCTCTCATAAGTACAGTGCTGCATTCTTAGGTAAAAGCTTATTTACAAAGTTTTTAATAGCTTGTTATAACCCTTTCAAATATATCAGCAGCACTTTTTCATTGAACAGCTTCAGTGAGCGTTTGCCTTACACTGGAAATCTATCTGATTCACCTGCAGGGGCAGGAAGCAAGTGAATTGCTACTGTTTTCTTTACACTTGTGAGACTTTTTTTTTTTCCTCAAAGCATTTGATCACAACCTTGTGATCTTCCATGATGTCTGAGCACAGGCCTAACCCCAGTTTCTCAAGGAAAAAGCAAGCCAATGCTAGCTGCACACGCTGAAGACTGCATCCTGCAGGGATTTACCTTAGAAAATGGAATAGATGCCAACTAAATAGATCTGTTTTTTTTTAAAAAGTGTAAACCAATCCTTAAAGGGAAATACCTGTGTCCAGGTTTAAATAAAATAACTTAAGTACTAGTTATATTAAATGCTGAGTGGAGAAACAGTTTCTTAAAGTATTTTGGTATGCCATTAACTTAAGTATTATGAGCTATCATACTTAAATAGCATAATTACATACTTAATTATAATATGGAGACATAATTATTATGATTATTTAATTCACTTTTTATATGTATGATATGCTAAATATCATGCTCTGTACCTGCAGTGTTGTAACGGCCAAAGCGTAACCTCTTCGCTGAGGCAGTTTCATAAGATTAAATAAAAATACTGCCAAACTTGTATGAATGTTGCAAACACTGAAAGTTTCAGTGATAAGTAATCAATATTTCAGCAGAGACAATCTAGAGGTTTTGGAAGGGAGATAAATTCTCATGTCTTTAATTTGGACAAATCCCACTACCAGCTTTGAGATTACAGGAACGTGTCCATATCTGGGATGGAACGCAAGAAGGATATTTATCACTAACATGAGCCTATGTAGCAGTTGTATGTTCTTGTGCACACGATTGCCTGTTCTCTTTCTCTATTTTGGACTCTCTCTCTTTCTCTCTGTCTTTTGTAGGTGCTTTGGTAACAGGACTGCAGAAATCATGAGTCTAACTAGCAGTCCACACAGTCATATGACACAGGTGCATATTTTGGACTGGCTGATGCTAAGCTAGGGAATAGTACAGTATCTAAAAAATCTTATACATGTGTTTTTAAAGGGCACATGAAATTCGGAGGCATTGTAGAAAAAGGGACTAGGACTTACAAGATTTAGGGTCAAGGTATGGAGCTCTTAATGCATTGATTGCTGATGGTCCCCATAGAATTTTCATCTTACTTCAGTGTTTGCTAAGATGAAACCTGTCAAAATAATCAGGAATTCAACTTCCATTGCTTTCAGGGAAGAGATATTTTGTAGTATGCAAATGACAGCACCATGACCTGGCCCTTCGAAACTGAGATGCCCACATCCTGAAAGGGATGTACTGCTGTGTCCCCATGGAGTTCAGGGAGTTGCACCCCATCCATGGGTTTTTGTTTTGCTGCTCTTTGATGGCCCTCTGACAATGTACTCCCTCAATTTATGAGCAACACTCAGTCCACCTTCTGTTGCCTCTGCCCTGGCGGGCTCACGAGAAAAGAGCACGGAGGTGAGGTTTTCTGCAGTGTTGATCGCAGGGTCAAAGCGTGCTGGGTTTGCAGGGGAGCTCTGCTGTCAGCAGAGAGCTTAGTAAGCTCTCTTCAATCACATTCCAACCAAATTTCAGCTCCTTTCTTTTATATTTCCCTTTCAATGTGAGCAGCGACTTCCCTTAGCCTAGGAGGAGGACAGTAATTAATTGCTGGGAGTTAGCACGCTCCCGCATGCAGCTTTTTACGCTGCAGCTGTCCCGGAGCAGGGCAGCTGAATTCTGAACTCAAGCTGGTCCCACAGGTTAAAATGTATAGTAAGAAAATGCAATTTTCCAGAATGTGGAAACAGCGTGTGTGATTTGTGTCGAAAGCGTGGAATGTGTGTTGCAGCTGAAGAGGCAGGTAAATTGCCTAGATTACATCTACAGCAGAGTACTCGGGCAATCTCTAGGGTTGCTTGCCTGTCCTCAAATGTATTTTCCATTGAAGCTGGTAGCGGTCCCATGTATGTACAGCAGAGAAGAATGTGGATTTTTCTGTTGGACCTCAGCCAGAGCCCACCAAAGGAAATGGGCATTCTTATTTTTGTCATTATTTCTAGAAAGAGCCATATTAGACCTCTATCCGTTTTGCATGTCTATGTCTTTTTACTCTTTGGGGTTAAAACCTACAGTTCTGTCCACCTTTGTTTGGTCTCAGCTTTACTGTCACAGCCAAAACCTACAAAAAATGATTGTAAATGTGTTTACAAATAAAAAGAAATTTCATAGGATATAATGTTTTAACTGTGCCTCTGACATAAAGCTGTAAAACTCTGTATTTAACTTCAGGCCATGAAATTTGGAATACCCTGGGCTGGTAGAGCCACTCATAATTTTCTAAACTTACTAACTAGACCTCTACTTTCTTTTTATTGCCAAATGCAATTAAAAATAACCTGTGGTTTACCATACTCATCTCATTAAATTCTCAGAGCAAACTTTTCCTAGGAAACATAGTACAATTCGTGTAAACTCCTGACACTACTGACTGCAGCGTGGTTCCACACTGAATTCTAAAAGCTTTAGTAAAAGCAGCTGCATGGGGGTAGGTCTCATGCTACACATCTCATTAGGAGCCAAATGGCTTTAAACCAGTAATTTAAATTCTGCATGTTGTGCTTTTCATATGAGAACCAATTACTGGTTTAGTACATAAAGGCCTGTGGTTATTTCTTATACTAATTTAGGGTTTTTTTTCATTTAACTGTGGTTGAAGTTTGAACCATAGCTTGCCAGTATATGAAGTAACTTTAAAAGGAAGTGAAACACCTTTGCCTCAGTTTCCCTTAAGATTAAAGCTTTGGATTGCAACTACAGAGCTTCTTGTTGTACACAAGATAGTCATTTAATGCACTTTATTTTAAAAAAGGCACAAATTATTTTGTTTATAAAATGTTACAATTGCACTATGCTGTAAGAATCGGTTACTAAATATAAACTGTACAGTTTTGTAGTCAACATTGTAAGTGTTCAGTCATAAATAATTGAAACAATTACATGTTTCAGTTAAATGTTAATTTTATATGTGGTATATGTAACTATAAATAAATTTTCCTTTCTAAAAAAAGAATAGTTGTCTGTTCATTTTGTTGAATTTCACTTTCTATTTAAAGTAACAAACCAATATTCTTTCTAGAAATATAAAATTAAATATGTTCCAGTGCAAAGAGATGGCAGATGACACATTTAGATAACTAAACCTGGGGGATTAAATTCAGATGTGCACACGTCAGTTGAGCTTCTGTAGAGTCCCTGCATCCACTAACACTGCAGAAGGAAATACCAGGCACTACAGTTTTGTACAAAAAGTCTGAAAGAAGAGCTAACAGGAATTTTTGAGTGTAGAGTTGTAAATGAAAGCCAGAGTGCCCTTCCAAGTCCACCTGTCTTATCCAAGTTAATTTACCTCTACTGCACTGCTATTCTCTCACACCACCATTTATTATCATTGTATGCACTCAGTTTTGGGGAACAAAATTCAGTACAGATGTACGAGAGGGTCTGCACTGAGTCCTGCTAAATGGATGTAAGTACTTAATATTTGAGTTAGTGATCATTAACTGGGAGAGGTAAGAGTTGAAAGAAACTATGTTAACTTAGATGTTTTTTTTGAGAAGTTTGATCCTCATCCTCCAATTAAGCAACTGCAAAATCCTATGCATGATCAGAGTTCTGTTTTTCTAGTTTGACTGTTATAGACAGGCTAAAAGAAAATTATGAACTGTCTCATTTTCCAAATTAATGTTTTTTAAATGTATATTTTAATTCTTCTGAATTATTTTCTTGAATGCCCAACTTATTTTCCAGCCATATAAATTGATGGAATGAGCTACATCTCTAACTGTAAAACTGAATGTTGTGTACTGTAGCCAGTGAAAATCTGACTTCTGAAAGGAATTGAGCAGTGACTGACAGATACCCAGGTAAATAAAGGAGAGTGAGACGGCTTCCTTTTTACTGTGCAGGACTGCAGCTCAGGTGTATCCTGGAGGAGATCTTAGTGATACTTACTTCTACCAGACACAGAAGTCCTCTCTGCCTCTCACATCAGACATTCAGGCACCAGCTACTTTATCTAAAGAAGAAATTGGTATTGTGTTGGGGAGTAGAGCCCCAGCTTGTCTCTCTGCAGTTAAACTACAGCCAAAAGAACTACAACACAATGGTGATCAGGATGTATTTGATAAATGGTTTTTGCTTAAATAAACATGAACTGCAGTTGCATAGTATATACCCTTAGGAACTGTCAGCCATCCAATCCACTAAACTGGAAAATGAATAAAAATTAACCGGAAGAAACCATAGATAGGGAGGGCAAATAAATGTTTCGCCTAACAGAGCAGCCAGTAAGGAAATTCTGTGGCAAGAGCTGCAGGATGTCTATGGACTTAATTGCTGGAGCCTGAAGTAGGCCAATAAACTGAACCTCTTCTGACCATACAATGCATGTTTAACCTGCTTCTGCAGTCAGGAGGACCAGGAGCAGATGGTTCGAGCATCTTGGCGTTACTGTGTTGGTGCTCCTTCCACACCTAACAGCATCGGCATCAGCCTAGGGGTTTCCTAGCAATGTCAGATGGAAATATCATTAGGAAAGCAAAATGGCTGACCAAATCAATAAATGGAATAGTAAAAACCTGCCAAAACTTAATGGTACTCAGCCAGAATTGTGAAGGAATTCCTGTTAAAATGGTGGAGGTTTTGATGGTGTTACAGGACTGGTAGGTATCCTGGCTGCATTTTTGGTCAGTGCAGATAATGTCCTTCTCCTCACGAAGCACTCCAGCAATATCACAAGCTCAGAAAACAGCACTGTTACTACAACAGTGTTTTGGATTACTGGGAACTTCAGGCATTGGCAAAGCTCAGACTGCCCAGTAACAGCTAGTTTGTGCCCCCTGCCAAACGTATAGCGCTTTATGCGCTGTGGTTGCATGTCAGATACTTTTGTCAACTATGTCTGGAACTAACATGAGGAAAACAGAAGAATTTTTAGTAATGGATATGCAACAGAAAACTTCTGTGGCCAATAATAATTGGTCAGTGTATTTACTAGTATAAAATAATTGAAAGCTGTCAGGACATCAAATAATTTCCATACTGCAGTAAGCAAAAGGAAGTTTCTTTATGAAGCTCACAAGTGGAAAGTAAGAGTGCAGTCTAGTGTTGCCCTTTGGTTCAAGGAGGTTTGGCTGCAGCGTTCCAGGTGCACGTGCCTTTTCTTGCATTCTTCTCTTAAGTGTCTGTAGGTCATGTCAGAGATGAGCTGCTGGGTTAGGTGGACATTTGGGCAAAGTGCCATGTATCTAACCTTCTTACTAAAGTCTTATGAATTGTCTTACTTATAGCAGGATATCAAAGAGTGTCTATAACCTCACCACTATCCTTACAGCATGAATCTTTGACGTCTATGCGAAGTGCGAGCCCATGCAGTTAATGGATATTTTACATTCATCACTGAAAACTGTATAGGAAGTACCATCAATCTGGCATGTATGACAAGGCCAATTCCATTTGCAGCTACTCAGGCTTTTAAAAAGTTCCAAATCGTATACACCTTCTAAAGTTATTTTGAAATTATCTAGGATCATATGGATCTAAATAATTTTTTTCTCTAGAATTGCTTTAAAGCTAGCAGCTCAAATCTAATTTTGTTTGTTTGGTTTGGCTTTTTTTTTATTTTATTGAAATGTTATCCTCATAACAGAAATACTCCTTGGGGTTGTTACTCTCTGCATTCCTCTGACTTGGATGCGAGCTGAGCAAACCCACTGCTGTACAGCATGTAAGAACCAACACTTGGTTAGTACATGCAAATCAACTCTTACTTGAGCGTCTTCTGCTTGCAGATTTTACTGGGTTTTTGTTCTTTCATACCTGCCAAAGTGTTTCATCCCCTTAGTTTGTGCCGATTTTAAAGATGGTGGCCTTTAAGTGGGCGTTTAGGCATTTAAGCCTTTAAATGCCAAAAAATGGCAGGGCATTCTTTATCTGACAACAAAAGGCATTTTAATATACCAGAACACCATCTTCCCACCAGTGGCATAGCAGAGATGCTTTTATCTTTATTTTTTATCATAATATATGAGATTTAAATGATGTTTGACAGAGAGCCTGTGTAAATATGTTTTTAAGATGCATCAAGTTTGCCATCATCATCTTTTTGAGCTGTCAGGCTCTGACGATTTCCAGGATAGGGATCATCAGACTCCAAATCATTCAGCTTACAAGGGGAATGCAGAGGATGTGGCAAGCTAGGGTGGGAGAGAGCTCTTGCAACTCCAGTTTCAGGCATTAGGCAGGTCTAATGGGGAGTGAGAGGACTCCAAAATCTCAAACTAACCTAAGGATTCTCCTCACTCCCCTGGATAGTCTTACTCTTTCACCTTCTCGAGAGGGGTGCCAAAGAGGGAGGCTGGTGTTCAGGAAGGCTTCAGGTTCCCCCCTTCTCTCTTAGGTGCTATCCATTGCTGCAGCCTCCGGTTCGCGTTCAGCTTTTTCCAAGAGCTGGCCTTTCTCAGTGGTGCTGCTGGCGATGCAAGTGCAAGGACATCCATGGAAATTACTGTTAGCGAAACCGTGCATCTCCAAGGGCATCAGGCAGCAGAAGGAAGCATTTTCCATTTGCCAGTTTAACCCGACAGAAAAATATTTCCTTCCTGACATCCAAGCAGATCAGACTCACTGCTCTTGAGAGGGAAGCAAGGGCAAGCATCCTCTTCGCTCCCACTGAACAAGGGGCAGGGAAGACTGTCGGAGAGGAGGGGCTGGTCCCTGCAAGGCCAGTGGACTCTCCCTTGGCCCCATTACTCTGCAGATACGGTTGAGTTCACTGCCTGGCAAGGTAGCATATGCTACACTGAGCCAGGGCCGCGCAGCAGCAGCTCATCTCTCCCGTAATGCTTTGGTTCCTGCTGCAGCCTAGTTTCTTGTTGAAATGGGCTTCAGGATTTATTGTCAGTGCTAGATTCCCAATCACTTCAGACTGCTCTCTGTGAGAACTAATAAAGCAGATCTGGGTTTTTCTTGTGCTGTTTTTTCAATTAAACAGCTTGTTTTCAGTCCCTGGAGTTCTCTATGCTGAGGTTGGTTTTGACTGGGATTTTTTTTTGCCTTCTAGGAAGAAGTCACAGAAAAATGTCATGACTCCATAATGCTTGGTCCATTTCATTCATCGTGCTTTTTCTGGACAGTGTTTTTTTTGCCTTCTGTCCAGCCACAGCTTGTGCACAGCCTTTACAGAAACAGTCAGCCTTGCCGATAGATGAGTCTGATCTGAGATCTGCAAACTGTGCAGATAGGAGTATGACCCACAGCAGCTTTTTGGTTTCCAGCTTGTATCAATTCAGTGTTTTCTTTGCATTTACACTTAATTTGTCTTACCAGGGAATGTTGTATTCTCCTTCAGAGATGAGATAAAGCAGTCATCAGAGCCCAGGAGTTTCCCTTATTCTCTCTGTAGCGTTTTTCTGCTTTTACTTGATTCTATTAGAGGCTGTTTTAATAAGCACTCATTAAATGTACACATCTCTCTCCAGAGATCTAAGCAGCAGAATCTCCATCATTTCCGCTGCTTCACAAAATGATGCAGCGTTTTGTTTTAGTCAAGTTAAAAACAGAACAAAATGCTGCTCTGTGTCCCTTTGAATCATCTCACCTTCAGCAGTCATTTGCAGAAAGACTGTTGCTTTTTCCTCTGCTTAGAAGTTATTTTTTACACCATTTAAATGACAGCTTAATCATATGATAAAGGACTTCCCCAAGCACAGGTCTTTCCCATGTGTCAAAACATCAGTGGATTCCATATTTAACATCAGACACAGCTGTGCTGCAGCCGTGGGTGAAGTTTCCCCTGTGGATAGCGTGTGTGATATTCTATCACCACAGAGAGCGTTTCCTTTTGGAAAGCTGTTCTGAGACAAAAGTTGGCAGGGCTCTGACCCCCGCAGTGGAAATCAGCAGGAAAAATCCTGAACAGCAGTACCTGTAAAGATGCCAGTTTACATGGAAGGGTAGGGCCATATATAGAATAATTCGGGCCATTTATGATTAAAGTAGCTGTATTATTTTCAAAGACACAGAAGCCTTGGCAAACACATGTAAAGTTCTTCACAGCAGATGGCAATGTGAGCAGAACAGGGTCATCTCAAGCATGCAGCAAATTCAAATGTCTGTTGCTCTTCCTTCTTGCTTCCCTTTGTAAGTGCTTGCTATGGGGATGTGGCAGATAGGACTAGTGCTGTCACTGTGCGTTTGCAGATTAATGCCTAACAGAAATTATTACAGTTAATTTAACATCTACTTTAAAGTTTTGAACAATTTCCACTCCTGAAAAAAAGCTAGGTTCCATCACATTACCTGTAAGTCTTCCTGTCAATATGTGCACCACCGCAGAGCAGCTGTAATACTCAATAGAGAATTACCACATTGTCGAGCTTACAGTGTGAACCGGGCTGGCATCAGCCTTCTGGTGACACAGGGGCAAGTATCAGTGTAAAAATGAGCTACTAACTTGAAGGGCTTCTGGTAACAGGGTAGAAGAAAAGTACGGATACTTCACGGACACTATGTGCCACTTCGACTTGTGTGCTATAGCCATATATCCAGTCTGAACCAGTGAAAATCCAAGAGGAGACACAGGAACTGGGAGTTTCTGGTCAGTGGATCAGGTTAAAGGCTGTAAGAAGCTTACAGTTTACTTGACCCATTAAAAGCTAAAAAAAGCCTTGTCTCCAATAGGGTTTTACCAGATGCTTGCTAAGGTGGATGAATAAGGGCTCCTTTTTTTCCTGATGAAGCCAGAGCCCAAGAGGTATTTTGCAACCAGCATCAATTGGCTCAACTGCAGCAGAGGTACTATTTCCTGCAGAAAGGTCACAGGCCATTTGCAGCTTTCTGAGTCAAAACGGATCCTTAAAGCTCTGTCTAAAAACCACCTAGCAGCTGTGTAAAGCACTGTAATTGCCCTTGGGTTGCAGCAGTTGACTTCAAGAGCCAGAACGAGAAACAAAATCCTGCCCAGGAGAGACTACAGGTTTGTTGCTAATGGTAAAAACAGAGGAAATGTGTAAGTAGAAAAGCAGGACTGTATCTTACGTGCACACTATCATGGCTAGGATATGGTATTTCAGAAATAAATGGGTTGATGAGATGGAGCATGTTTTCTGTGAGAGCCTGTCTTCTCTACAGTGAATATTATAAAAGAATTCAGGAAGCAACCTGGAGACTTGTTGGTAGCTGTGCTTTTCCTCTGGTTCGCCATCAGGAGCAACAGAGGTCTGGGTAGCTGGTGAGGTATGGAGATGACATCTGAGATGGCTGTGAGGTGAGAAGATGGGAAGCCAGCAGGGCAGCTGAGAGGGACCCAGCTTGGACCAGCCTGGAGGAAAGGATTTTAGTCTTGATGCCTGAGTTTTGAGCTGGAGGGAGGGCAGACAGATGGTGAGAGGGGGGCACAGTCCTGGAGGTACTCGTAGTCCAAGCCAACATCCTACCAGTGTATAAAATCAAATTTAGCAGATGAGGTTAATAGAGAGGAACTGATGGGAAGCTTTGTCATTTATATAAAATGTATGGACATCTGTGCTTTATCCTCCACAGGCTTGGTAACACCCGAATTGTCATCAAGATAACTGAGATCAGACTGCTCAACAACTCAACATCACCTTGTACTGCATTTTGATGTTAAGGGATTTACTTTGTAAACACACACCCATGTGGGAAGGAAACAGTACAGGTCAGTCATAGGTGGTTCCACAACAGCCAGTGAGGAAACACTGAGGGAGCTTTGCTCATTCAGCCTGGAAAAGAGACGACTTAAGGGGACCTAACTGTATCTACAGGGAGGTTATCAAGAAGACGGGTCCAGGGTCTTCACAGTGGTGCACGGTGAGAGGATGAGAGACAACAGGCATAAGCAAAACAGGAGAGGTTGAGATAGAGTATAAGGAGAAACTATTTCCCCATCAGGACAGCCAGACAGTGGCACAGGTTAGCCGGAAAAGTTGTACAGTCTCTCCTTGGAGGATTTCAAGACTCAACTGGATAAAGCCCTGAGCAACCTGGTCTGACTCTGCTTGGGGCCACAGGTTGGACTAAAGACCTCTTGAGGTCCCTTCCAACCTGAATTATCCTATGGTCCAAATGGTGAATGAGACACATCTGTGGGTATCCAACCATTTTACCCATCAGTCTGTGACAGGCAGACTGGAGGGTTTACAGTTTGGGGTGGGGGTTTTTTGCTTGCCGTCTGGACAGCCCTAGCACTGGGTCACAGAATCATAGAATCACAGAATAGTTTGGGTTGGAAGGGACCTTCAAAGGCCATCTAGTCCAATCTCCCTGCAAGGAGCGAGGACATCTCCAACCAGATCAGGTTGCTCAGAGCCCCCTCCAGCCTGGCCTTGAACGTTTCCAGGGATGGGGCATCCACCACCTCTCTGGGCAACCTGTGCCAGTGTTCCACCACCCTCATTGTAAAAAATTTTTTCCTTATCTGAATCTACCTCCCTCTATTTTAAAACCATTACCTCTTGTCCTGTCACAACAGGCCGTGCTGAAGAGTTTCTCCCCATCTTTCCTGTAGGCCCCCTTTAAGTACTGGAAGACCACTATAAGGGCTCTTTGGAGCCTCCTCTTCTCCAGGTTGAACAGTCCCAACTCACTCAGCCTGTCCTCATAGGAAAGGTGCTCCAGCCCTCTTACCATTTTTGTGGCCCTCCTCTGGACCTTCTCCAACTGGTCCATGTCCTTCTTATGTTGGGGGCTCCAGAGCTGGACACAGTACTCCAGGTGGGGTCTCACCAGAGCAGAGCAGAGAGGCAGAATCACCTCCCTGGACCTGCTGGCCACGCTTCTTTTGATGCAGCCCAGGATGTGGCTGGCTCATCTCCAGCCTTTCATCCACCAGTACCTCCAAGTCTTTCTTGGCAGGGCTGTACTTAATCCCTTTATCCCCCAACCTGTATTGATACTGGGGGGTTGCCCTGACCCAGGTGCAGGACCTTGCACTTAGTCTTACTGAACCTCATGATGTTTGCATGGATCCACTTCTCAAGTTTGTCCAGGTCCCTCTGGATGGCATCCCATCCTTCAGGTGTGTTGACTGCACCACTCAGCTTGGTGTCATCGGCGAACTTGCTGAGGGTGCACTCGATCCCACGGTCCATGTCATTGATTAAGATATTAAACAGTACTGGTCCCAATACAGACCCTTGAGGGACTCCACTTGTCACCGACCTCTATCTGGACATTGAGCTGTTGACCACTACCCTCTGGATGAAAGCATCCAACCAATTCCTCACCCATCAAATCCATATCTCTCCAATTTAGAGAGAAGGGTGTTGTAGGGGACCATGTCAAAGGCCTTACAGAAGTCCAGGTAGACAACATCCATAGCTCTTCCCTTGTCCACTGATGTAGTGGCTCCATCATAGAAGGCCACCAGCTTGGTCAGGCAGGACTTTCCCTTGGTGAAGCTGCGCTGGCTGTCTCAAACCACCTCCCTGTCCTCCATGTGCCTCAGCATAGCTTCTAGAAGGATTTGTTACATGATCTTCCCAGCCACAGAGGTGAGGCTGACAGGTCAGTAGTTTCCAGGATTCTCCTGGGACTTACATATATTCAGGTTCCTCAGGTGGTCACAAACCAGATCTTCTCTTACAGTGGGAGGGACTTTACTCCCCCAGTCCTTGTCTTGCAGTCCATCCACTCAAGTGATGTGGGACGAGGGGTTACCAGTGATGACTGAGGCAAAAGTGTTGTTGGGTATCTCAGCCTTCTCCTCATCCATTGTTACCAGTTTACCAGTCTTGCTTATTGGAGGAGTATACTTCCTTTTCTGGCGTACATACTTGTAGAAGCCCTTCTTATCATTCCTCGTGTCCCTTGCCAAGCTCAGCTCCAGCCGCGCCTTGGCCTTCCTTACCCCATGCCTTCACAACACGTCAAATCTGTGCATCCATGTTCAAAGGAGAATGCACTTTGGGAACACTCCAAGCCGGGAACCTCAGACCACGTCTTCATAAGCTGAGTCCTTGAATGAGAGGTGTCACACGTGGGAGCTGGGAGGTGATCTTGTCTTTTTGTTTTGTGCAGCTGAGGTAAGACAAGCCCCGAACATTGCAACCCAGTCTGTTCCTATGTTATGTTTTTACATAGTCTGAAAAAGAGCGTTTAATGTTTCTACACAGAAAAGAGTCTGAAAAAGAACATTTATTGACAGTGCGAGGCTTGAGAACACGTTCTTTTCCTTACTCAAGGAAAGCTGAAGTGACATGAATACATCATATGAGAAGACTACAATTTGGAGAAAATAGGAGGTCTGAGGAGCACATGGATCAAACAGAAAATGATGCAACATGAGCTAACAGATGGAAGCTGAAGCAAGTTAGACCCACTCCAACAGCTAAGTATGTAAGTGTTGGAAGACATGGCCCAGGAAATGGAGGTCCCCATCTCCTGACAACTAGACTTGCTGATGGGATGGCTTGAGCCGAGCACAAACTACTGGATTCAGCAGAGGAATAAATGGATGTAAAATTAAAAGAGCCTATAAAATACTAGTGGTCTGGTTTGATGATCTAGTGGCCATTTCTGGTATTAAATGCTAGGTATCAATGATAGTAGCAGCAGAGCCACTGGTGCAGCCTCCACAGATTATGTACTCCATCGTCCTCCTCTACCTTTTGGTGTCAGCTGCCTTAAACAGTAACAAACAGCTTCGGTGCCTACATTTTGGGGGTGACCAGAGAAAGGATGGGCCCCTAGCCATTTTTTCCACTTTTTATATAATGCTTTTCATAATTTTAAGTATTTCTCCCATTATTTACAACACTGAGTGCACACAAAAGGTAATATGAAAACTTATGATTTTTAAACCAGGACAATACAAAATCATCTGCCTCGGGGTATGAGCTTTGTAAATAAAATTAATTAAAATTAGACTGAGCTCTGCCTTGGTCCACAATTTATGTCATATCAGAGACAGAAATAGCATTTAAAAGAAAAAGTTAACACTCACATGTTGGTCTCCTCAATAGACAGACCAGAACAGGCAGAAAGACTAGAGTTATGCCATCAGGCACCATTAGCATTTGGATTCTGAGTGGGAAAAATCTCCCAACAACATTAAAAGCGTATCCTTGTGAAACCAAGTGACTCACGGTCACTCAGCTCCAGCCCAAGTTGTAGGTGTATTTCAAGTCCTCAAGGCCAGATCATCTGAAAGAGTTAAGGCAGGACTTTGTGTCTGCAGGGTACCTGGCACAATATACCTTGGTCCTCACCCTAGAATCGTAGATAACCTGTGCTTAATACAAATAAAAAAATATAAAGACCAATCACAATTATCTGTTCACCATAGTTTGTTTTGGTACTTGAAATAATCTGAGGGTATCAGCCTAATTGGTAGTGACTGACCCATAGCTGCTCTGACATTTGGTTCTTTTATTCAGGTGCCAGACTGGAAAAGAAATGAGAGCACGTAAGTAACTTAAAGACATTCTGTCCTCCCTAGGACTGAGGCACATGGAGAAGCTTGCACAATTTCTGGATGGAGTGAGCCTTCCAGTCTCCAGGACTACCAACATGACATATTCAAAAACACTGAAGTCACAGGGGAAAAAAAAAAAAAAAAAAGGAGGAAAAAAATCCTGCCACTGCCAGCATTACCAATCAAGTGCTAATGTTTATGAAATGAAAATTTTCTATGGCAGCTGGTGTTTTGCTAAACTAATATATATTCCTTTATACTATTTTCCGTATTACCTCTGGCATTATCTCTCTAAATATAATACAGTTTTACTGTGATAATAAAATAACATACTACAAATACACAATTTATAGAAATTCCTGTTCCCTGCTCTAGCTTGACAATGGAGCAAACTGCCTAAGTGAAGTAACAGCTCATTTGTCACTGTCCCAGATGGCTGTGTAAACCACTTGCTCAAACTGCTTTTCTATCTGGTCTTAGGCTTTTGTCCTGTTGGAAAGTTTTGTTGAAAGCCTTGAATCTGCAACAAGATATTGTTCCTGACTTCTATCACACACGTTTTTCAAGAATGTTCACACTCAAAAATATCTGATGGAAATCTCCACCTAAGCCTCCTGGACTCATTACAACAGGTCCACCACCACACCACCTAGCCAAAACCTGTTCACCTAGTGGCTTCTGTTAGACTGGGAGAAAAACATTTTCCCAGTTCTTTTGCAGTCGGTCACTGGAAACCCTGAGCACTAACTCCTGAACAACATTTTGGCCCACCTTGAAAAACAGCAGAAGTTGCTCTACGCCAAACTCTCAGCAACTTGCCCTTGGAGGGGTGTAAGGCTGCCAGTGAGGTTCATCACCCAATCTGGGGCTGAGGGAGGATGCAACTGTGCCAGATTTCACCTTGAAAGAAAAACATTCTTTCATAACTTTTCATGTAGAAAAGGAAAAAAACACACACACAAAGCAGTGTAAAAAATGTCCCCTCAGCCATTGAAACTTGGGCTCTGTGACCTGGGCTACTTTACTGGCCACCAAACCCCTTTTGCTTTGGGTAGGAGGGAAGTCCCCGGGAGGATGCAGAAAGCAAGACTCAGAGCAGGGGTGTGCTCACAGCACTCCCCAAACACTCGTGGAAATGAAGGCGTGTGGAGAGTCCCAGCCATGTGGAGGGTATTTCACAACCCCAAAAAGGCTTGGTGTAGAGCCAGTGGAGACCAACATCAGCTGTACCAGGAGTAGCAGCACACACACGTTTACATCCATCCATAAGAGACGCCCATCTGCCACCACTCTGCTCCCCGACAGAAGGTGGAGTGGACAAACAAGTGAGGTGCAGCAGCTAAGGAGGAGCTCCTGGGCGAGCCTGCTTAGCACTGGTGTTTCCACAAGTGGAGCCTACGCAACAAAATGGAGTATCACGTACACACACCCAGCAAAACTGCATACACACTAGCTGGGTGTAGTGTACCTGCCACCTACCTCTGATAGAGCATGAATCGTAGAATCATAGAATCTTTAAGGTTGGAAAAGACCTCCAAGATCATCAAGTCCAGCCATCAACCTAACACCACTATGTCCACTAAACCATGTCCTGAAGTGCCACATCTACACCTTTGAACACCTCCAGGGATGGTGACTCCACCACTTCCCTGGGCAGCCTGTTCCAGTGCCTGACCACTCTTTCAGTAAAGAAGTGTTTCCTAATATCCAATCTAAACCTCTCCTGCTGCAACTTGAGGCCATTTCCTCTCATCCTATCACTAGTTACTTGGGAGAAGAGACCAACACCCATCTCCCTACAACCTCCTTTCAGGTAGTTTCAGCTAATTCACCCTGCCAAGAAGCCGATCTTAGGATGTGCCAGAGCATATTCTCACCTGGCAGACAAGGAAACCGAAACAGACTGAAAGAGGAAGATCTGTCTTTATGAGCACAGCTCCCAGGAGAGCAGGGCTTTTCCTCAGCTCTGTAGCAGCAATAAAAAGGAATTACAGAAACTACATTACTAAAATTATCTTAGGCGCATGCGTATTCATGCAAGAATTAGGAAAATATTAAAACCAGAGTGCTAGTATCAGTGCTGTCTCACCTAAAAGATTTGCCTACCCAGGAGGGACAGACAGTTGGTGTAACTGTCTCTCTCAAGCAGCCGAGCACCGGGGCTGAAGGGCGCTGCAGCGGCAGCAAGGAGGTCCTGGCACGAGCGGCAGGGCAGAGGAGCCCCTTTCCCACAGCCTGGGAGGGCTGTCCAGGACAAGCTGCAGTGCCACCTCCGTTTTTTGTCCTGGTTTTCTCTTCGTTCCCCATTCTAGCAGGTCTCCTTCTCTTCCCCGTTTCTACTTCCTCTCCGCCACCTGCCAGCATAGTTCAAGAATTAGCAGGAGATGCTTTTTGGCCTCCTTGACATTATATTTAATTAGCAGGCACTCTCCTTTGCTTTGCTTTTGCTCTCCTGCCTGGCAGAGTAATTTGCATTTCACAGGCAATTCTTGGGCCTCATTGAGCATCTTCTACCTGAAGTGTGCAGCGCAGAGAATCATGCTGAACGCCTTGGCAGCGCCAGCTGTGGCACAGCCAGAGCCAACAGCTGAAGGAACATCTGGAGAGTCTACAGGATGGTTAAAACTTAACAAAAAAGGAAAAATACAGAACATGCAATAGGCCTGGTCAGTGCAGACACAGAGAGCATCACGACTATGCGGCACACGGAGAGCAAACCAAAGCCCTGAAGCCCTCTCCAACATAAAGCAGTAAGAATTTTACGGCAGTTGTGCCATCTCCACCCTTTTTTCATAGTTACGTCTGTGCCTGAAGCCCCACGTGACAGAGAACGTGGTTCTCGAATCCCCACCTCCCCTTTGAGTGGCGCAGCAGCGTGGCAGAGGTTTGGTTTCCACATTCCTTTGTTGTCAGACTTTTCCCATGCTGCTACCCAGAGTGATAGCTCCTACCAGATGCTGTGCTGAGTCACTTTTTTGGCTTTGGTGAGTATTTTTATCCTAATACCATAACAAATCATCTGCTTTCAGAGGCCTGATAGCTTTGCAATGCCATGTCCCTTACCAGCAAGTCAATAATACAGCAACTGTTAGGTCCTCAGATATATGTATGAAATAAATCAGATTTTTCAGGAAGCTGGATACTAAAAACTTTTCAGATGTTTTTCTATAATAGTACAGATTACGTCATACCATTTCAGATTGCTCTTGACTTCACTTTTGTCCATGCCTGTTCTTCAGCCATGCTTCCACGGCTGAAACTTCCAACCTTCAGAAGTTACAAGTGAGATTTCCAACTTGTGATGTACACAAGCTTTTCTTCAGGTCCACTCTGAAATTGATCTTGAATTACTAAAATTACTGGTGGGCCAGGAAGAATCCATACATTGCTCTGGATATGCCAAAAAACATCCTTTGTGGTGGGCACGTACATGTGTTCACACGGTGCCCAGCACAGGGCAGCCTCTCATCAAAGAAAGTGGATCTTCACTAGAAGTGAATGAAAATGCAGCGAAGCATGTACACATCAAATCCTAAAAGAGATTCATTGTTGGGAAGGTAGTTTAGGAACAGAATGATGAAAAGAAGCCTGTCTGCTGTATTTTTTGCCACCTGTTCACATGAGGGTTTTTTTGATCTAGTTCGCTTCAAGAAACTGCAGTCATCTGGCAGAGCTGAAACGCAAATACAAATTAAAATGTCAGCCCTGGAATTTGTTTTGGCTAGAGATCTGCAGAGATAGAAAGATACGATAATTGTACAATTTGCAGACTTCAGGTACTTCAATAGGATTATCTGTGGATAAAATGAAGTAAATTGCCTTGAAAGAAATAATTCATTGAAATAACTAATTAAATGGGCTGCATCTTAAAAAAAAAAAAAGTAGTATCAGAATCTGCTCTCTTTTCTATAAAACATCAATCTGTTTAATGGAATTTGCAGTATCTAAAGCTTTCTTCCATATTTTATTTGTCTAGATAGGGAACAACGAAAGAAATCAAATTACTCCCCCATGACAGCATAAGAAATAAGGAATGCAAAGCAGATACAGGCTTTAAATGCTGCAGTTAGAGGCAGTTTTACAGAAGAAAGAGCCTGTCTATACATTTATCAGCTGTACACACAAAAGCTGCTTTACAGAAGGTTATTAACCAAGATGGCTCAACACGTTAACGTCTATTCTCCAAGAAATTCTGAGAAAATCTTTTCCTAGAAAAGTCACAGTTTTGAATAATTCACTTGGAAACCATTATACGTACTCTGAAAAAGGTAATTTTTCAAGCTATTAAAACAGCCCACCTGAAAAGTCTTCCAAAATTTCACTATGCACCCAGCACTACCATCCCAAGGGCAAGCCCAGCTGGGCTCTCAACATTCTTTAGAACATGAGCGAGGGGACAACGCACAGCAACCAGTGGCTAACTTCAGTTCTAGAAAGAGATGGAAACATGGGCTCTGCCTCTGGTTCCCAAGGCCTTTCCCAGCAGTAGAAGGGCTCTGGGGTTCCACTTCAAGGCATGACAACATGTCTAGGAGACACAGACACCCTTGCCCGTTTCCCTCACACACTTTTCCTTTGCCTACCTTCTCCAAAGCATGCTTACCCCACTTGCAGCTTGTCCTTTAGTTGACTCTACCAGGTTTCTCTGCTTTTTATACTGGCAATCCCAGTTCCATCCTTTCAAACTCCTCAGAGCCTTCCATTCCTAGCTGTAGCCCCCTTGCCTAGCTGTTCCCCATCCCTACTTGGGCAACCAACCCTGTTCTCCTCCTGCTCCCACAGTTCTGTCATCCTCCTTCCCCTACTTCAGTCCTCTCGCACCTGCTGCTTTTTCTTGCATCTTCGTAAGTTGACGTATAGCAGATTTGAGAAACCAAGCTTGGTTGTACAAAGCTGATTAAAACCAGAGGAGGGAAAAGTGATGTAAAGAGTCTGAATAAAGTTAATCTTGGACTAATGACTCTATTCATCGTACAGAAAAAGACAGAGCATCAGGGGGCGGAGGAGGAGAAATAGCACTGCAACTTGGACTTGCAGAAGCTGCAGAGATGCAGCCAGGGAGCCTCAGTACTCCAGCGCAGCACATTCACTGTGCTCTGCTCCTGTGAATCACCATAAACTGCACAGCATGAGATTTTATGTACCAACTGTGGGCGTTCAGTCAATTTTAATTGTATTTCATGTTGTGACAAGCCTTTGGAAAGAGACATTGTTCTGATGGAAATGTTTTCTTTCATTGTCACCTTTCCCATCCATTCAGGATCAAAGCAAATTGTGGAAAAACAGAGCCTGAAGAACAGAACGGCTGAAGCAGATTGTTGTATGGCTCCTGTCAGCTGGAAGGAAAGAAAAGCAAAATCAAGTGGCAGCAATGCCTTTCCAAGACATGGTGCAGACAATGCTGGGGTTGCCCTATGGGCAGACTGTTGTGGTTTTGTTTAGTGAGGGGGGGCCTAAGGTGGAAGCTTCTGTAGGAAACTGCTAGAAGTTGCTCCCCTTTGTTCAGTGGACTCGGCCGGGCCTAGGGCGGACCTGCTGCTGGCCAAGGCCGAGCCAATTGGTAGCAGAATGTCCTGTGATAACGCCTCTGCGATAACGTATTTAAGAAGGAGAAAACAGAAAAAAAAAAGGAGAAGACAAGATGTGAAGAAACTGAGCAGGGGCAGAGGCCCAGAGGGGGAGGCGCAGGCCTCACGGGCCTTGCAGGCCTCACCCTCTGGCCTCTCGCCAGGCAGCCGACTGGGCCCAACTCGGCCCAGCCCAGCTGCATGAAGTGGAGAGGAGATGAGATGGGTGATGTGAAAAGATCCTGAGAGGTGTCTGCCAGCCTGTTGTGAAG
>JAAGAY010007440.1:0-62127 GCA_011801015.1 Ardeotis arabs
TTGGCTGTAGAGGCCCTTCAGCCGGGCTGTCGGCCAGGTCACCTTCTCAGAGGAACGGCCCCTGGCTCCTTTGCGGAGTTTCCCTGGTGTTTCCCTGTTGGCCCCTGTTGCCTCGGGAGCGCCCGGCTCATCTCTGTAAGATGTCAGGGGTGCAGCAGCGTAGCCAGCACATCTGAGAGCCACAGGCTGAGGGCCCTTGCTATTGTCCTGTCCCTCTAACTGTGGTGCGTCGTCCCACAGCTTGGCACAGGCAAGCCTGATATTATTCCCCCTGTATAAACGTTACAAATTAATCTTAGAAATCCTGTGGAATTTCCCACGTATATTTATAGTGGAAGGTTTTCACAATTATGTTTATTAAATTATATTATCAGAATGAAGAAATACCCAGTCTGAACTATGTGTCATTTTATGTAAGTCTTCTTTGCGAAGATTGCTTCCTTTTGATTGACACTGAAAAAGAAAACACTATTAAAAAAAGGAAAAAAGAAAAAGTCCTCTTCAGTGGTAAAGAGTATAAGAATTGAAAAAGCAAAAAGTATCTGTTGTATCAGCTTGAATTTTCCATAGTGTTTTTTTAAGTAGACCTAATTATTTTCAATAAATGTTAGTTCTTAATAAATTTTCAAGAAATGTTAGTTCTTAGGCTTGTGAGAAGAGGGGAGTTGTTACAGTGAAGGTAAATTGGATTGATACTGTGAGTTAATATAAGAGACCTGAAAATATTTGGTTTTAAGCTACACTGTACGTAGGTTAAATTTCGTGAGTAGTTACTGAAAAGGCTGACAGCAGCATCATTTTAATGGTGATGAGTGGTCCTCTAATATGTTTTGAAAAGAACTCTGCCTACTACAGATACGGAGACACTGAGTTGCATCTGAAGCGGATTCTCTAAGACCATTTGTCTCAAAACATACAGTATTTCACTGTAATAGTACATAGAAAAATGATGGGATGAGACTTTTTATGCAGCATAATATCAAGTATTAAATTAATCTCCTTTACAGAAGAAATGGGCTATTACAGTCTAAAGTACTTTGAAAGAATTTGGAGTTTCAAAACAGACTTCTTCCCTGATATTATTACAAATAATAGAATTTTTAAGAAACTGATTTATTTCTTAATGAAATTGGTGTTTGCCGTTAAAGGAGGCCTGTGGCATGCTGGCTGTCAGGGAGCAGCAGTGACTGGGCACTCTTTGAGAGCCCGGAGAGAAGGGGGATGGCCCAGGGGGCAGGGGAGGGACCTTGCCAACTGATGCCCATCTTGCTGTCCCCAGGGGGGGCGAGTGGGGCAGGCACCAGAGCGATAGTGTAGCTCCACTGAGAGTCCAGGTCGTCAGGCAATTAAAGCCTATTAGTGCACCCAGGGCCCTGACACTGGTTACACTGAGCAACAGCAGAAGTTCTGCTCAGTTTGAGTTACTTTATATCTTGATTTATTTCCTTCTGAAACATTTTTGTATTTTGCTTCTTCATGTGATAGTCCTGTATTAGAGAAATACTTAGATTTTCATAAGAATAAGAAGTTCTATTGACCATCTAAAGCAATATTTGAAAATTGAATAATCAAATGTTACTTTTCCTCCCACAAACCAAGACTGAAAGGAATAATTACCTTGTTTTGACAAGTGAACCAAGGAAGTATGACATAAAAGTCTTACAGGAATGCATACATGAAATCTAGGCTGTCATGTTTACAAGGGGATTTTTTTCATATGATGAATTTTTTAAACAGTAAGTGGTCTGTAAACTATAGTGATATTTTTCTGAGGAACATAAGCTTCTTTTGGCTATCCTGTAAGGGAGTTGGGAATAAATATAAATATGAAATTTTGATTGCGCCGCTATTTAATGAAAACTCTGAATCACTCCAAGCTGTTATTATTTTTGCATTATTTGTATCTGTTATACAGTACATTTCATACCAGTCACTGGCTGTTCTGCAAATGTAGTCAAATAAAAGACGTGTTTGAGTTACAGCTATTGAATGGAGCATCGCATTCTGCGTGAGCTCTGAGATATTTCTGAAGAGAAAGGGAATGGAATTGTTTGAGCGTCTCTGAATATAAGTATGCATGAGTGAATAACTGTATTTTCAGTATTCCTTTTATCTCAGTTCTGTAAAGCACTGTTTAATGTTTTTTCCATTGTTTGCAGAACCTTCCCAAGTTGGCCTACTGTTTTTTTGCAAGAAGAACTGACTGAAGTATTTCAGAATTTGGGAGCATGCTTTTTAACTTCTACTTTTAATTATGGTGTCTTTAATTGCAGTAACATCTGCTAAGACACTTTGAGTCTTATTTTCAAAGACTGATCTTCCCTCAGTGTGTTATGTGATGTATTTGGTTTACATCCATACTTTTTAACCAGAAGGGTCGCCGAGTGTCAGCTATGTTCCAAAACGCTGAAAGTCTTTTAATTGTTATTTGCAAAGGAGTATTCTGTAGCTTCTGAGAATTTAAGAAAATAATACATCCATTAAATATTTTATAGTATTGTGCTGTTAATTCGGGTGTGTGAGATACTAGACTCAAAAGGACCTTCACCTTCATTCTAACTTTGTTTTGAAAGAGCAAAACCGGAGTCAGTGGTGTCATTTCTGCTGAAGAAATGTGCAGTTCTGCTGTTTTTAGGTCCACAGTCATATTTGACCAAAACTATAGTCTTGACCTTGCATCTCAATCTGGTGTTCTTTTGGAGTATGTGTCTTGTAGACTGTTTAGTTAGAAAACCTCTGTTTTTTTAGTAGTACCTCTAGGTAAATTTCCAACCAACATTATAATGCTTCATAAAAGAACATTGCTTGTAAGGAAAACAGTGTATTTACTAATTCATTAATGTTTTGTTACCCAAACATTGTGTGCATCTGAATAGTTACATTTCTCCCTCATGTTTATACTGCAATATGAATAGTATTATTTAATACTAAATACTAGACATGAAACGTACTGATTATTAAGAAGTTTCCACTTTTTAATGTATTTTTTTCTTTAACTTTGGTAAAAAGTCACCAGTCATTCTAAAATCAATTTCATTATTTCTCAAAAGAGAGAAAACAGGAAAAATAGAAAACAGAAAAAAGAACTCTGCTAATGCTTTGCTTCTGATGCAGAGAGTCCTGTGTCTTAGTTTAAGTAGGGTGGTGAATTTGACCTGTGTTTTGGCAAGGTATTTGTTCAATAAAATGTGTAAAAAGCAAGATGACACTTGTTTTCTGGTGTATTATACTGTTTTGGTCTGGATTTTTATGTTTTAGTTATTTGCAATGATGTGCTTAATTTCCAGAAAGCAGTTACTCCTTGGACAGAAATTATAAGCACACAGAAAGTAAATTTCCCCTCTAATGTATTTATTCATTTTTGTCATTTCCAGTTAAAATAGTGAGAATTTTCTTTCTACCTTAAAAAAAAAAAAAAAGCTAGTACTCTGACTAAGGTAGAAGAACTGATTGTTTTAAACAAAAAAGCAAGATATTGTGAAATTTATCTCTGCTTTTAATTTTACAGATTTCAGTCTCAGTATAGCCATACTCAGAAGCATGCAAATGGGTTACTATTCAACACTAATTTTATTATTCTTTACATAAACACTTCCCTTATTAATCTAAGTATTTCTAAGGAACAAAGTATTGTATGTTTTGATTCTTGCAGTCTGGCTTTTTTTCATTACTTAACCACTTTTCTGCATCTGTTTTACAGATTCTGAAAATGGAATGGGGAGGAGAGTATTCTCTTGATTCTTCCAATTTAGACTGTTTGTTAAATGTCCTTCCTGCAGAACTGGAGTTTCAACAAATCCTTAGTGATCTTGATGAAAAAATAAAGAAGAACTCTTCTAGGTAATGAGTGTTTTATTTGTAACTAAAATGTTAGTGAAAGTCATTACATTTAGGAAGAAATACAGCTTTTCTCTTCTTTCTTTTCTAGTTGTAGGTTAAAATTCTGGTGATTATTTCAGTAGTAATTTTACTTTAACCCCTTGAGCATTTAACAAATTTTTAATGCCATGTAATTTTTGTGCTATAGTCTTTCTCTGTATGGTATTTTTAATAGTAGAATCATCTTAATCTTAGGAAGTATTGCAGTAGATGTGGTAGTGGAGGAAGAAAATGGATATTCCCATCATAGTTGTATTTCCTACAGCTGTGAGATAAAACTTCTATTCACTCAAAAAGAGCTACAGAATTTTACAAAAAAAGCAAAACTTGAACTCAATGTGTTCCTTAAGCATTTCTAATGGACGTAGAAAAAGCAAGTCAGTTAATATATATAATCTTTCTTATATAAGCCATTATTTTACATATTTCAGTTAAAACTGTTATGTTGCAATAGATTTTCTAACTAGAATTTGTTTTGTAATATATTTCATTGTCCAATTCTTTGTAACATACTTTTTTCCAAATATCAATGTTATAGAAAGAGTTCTTTGTTGATGCAGATTTTTTGCATGACTACCAAAAAAAAAAAAAATCAGCTCAAGGTTTTGTGCCTTATTTGAAAAGTGATGGCTATGTTTTGTGGCTAAACATTTAAAATACTTTCATCTGTGAAAGATGGTCTTAAGCATATAAACTGATTGCCCCTTTAAAAAAAGTAGTTGTATATTCAGAAATACAACAAATAGCAGAACTTTGGATTGAATTTTGAAAATGCTTGCCTTTACATAACAGTGCACGTTATAGAGTTGTATGATTTCAAAGAATGCCCTTCATGACTTCTGTTTTAAGATTGTGTAATTTTAATGAAGCCAGCACTTTGGTCCTGCATTTTGGAGGTCTTTGGTCCCAAAGAGCTTCCTGAAGAATTGAGATAAATCATTGCTGTATCTCACTGAAAAGTGATTTAGGTAATTTCTGAATTATTATTATATTGCTTATGTCAGGCTGAGACATTTTTCAGATTTTTTATTAGTATTACTCGTATCTCACATTTTGAACATTTTCGTTTAGAAACGTGGTGTTTACAAATGTAGTTGCGATAGTAACAGTCTCATGGAAGCAATGATAATGAGGAACTGAGAAAGATGCTCTTGTGGACCACTGCGTAGTACAACTTCATATTACAACCTCCAGCTGACATCCATGACATGTAGGACATGTAGATACTTTTTTTTTTTTTTTTTTTTTAATATGTGTGAAATGTATGCTGCTGGTTGAGAAAACTTTTAGCTATGGGAAAGCAGGCCAGCTGTTTATTCCTTTTAATGATATTTTAGATCAATTAACATTGTGTGTTACATTTTATGTTAACATCATCACAGTGGAACTATTTGTACATTTTTAACAAGGCTTATTGTCCCCGTCCTAGGGACATAGTCCTACAAATTAGAAGGGCCTTTTGCTGTAAGTTTTGTGAGATCCAAATGGTATTATATCCACGGAGAGCAGGAAATTGGATTAGGGTGTGATACACAGCAACACATGTCAGGAAAAGCTTTCTATTTCTGCTGAATAGACACTTAAGCTAGTTTTTAAACTAATTTTCACAAGGAAAATCAGAAAGCAGGCCTGTAGTTACCAGGTGATATTTTGCCCCTGTAATATGTCAGTTTCAGAAATAGAGAGGAGTTTAAAAGGAGATGGACAGCAGCTGATGTGACTTTTAAATTAAAAAGAGTCCTTTTATTGCTAATATATTAGAGGTAGCATGGAATGAAATCATTTTCAAGTTACCATTGATCTTTGTAAGTGGTATGATAAGAGCGGCTCTATGCGCTACAGTGATACAGTTGGAATACAATCCATTTTTCATCAGATAGATTTATGATTTTATTATACCACAGAGAATAAACATAATAGTATACAGCATATATATATTTTTTAAAATAAAACATTGTGTAAAAAATTATGATCCAAAAGTGTGTAAATCACTTGAATGCTCATTTATTGCCTTCCAACTGAATAGCTTTTATAAAATTGTGTGACACGACAAATCAGATATGCTTTCCAGCAGTTGAATTACTTTCAGTATTTTTGTATTGTACCAATTCTATTTGGTGCTATAACAAAAAAAAAAAAAAAAAGACCATCTGTGTGAAATTATTTTATTTGTACGTTTTAAGGGAGTAAGTGGTTCATTCAGTCACTGTTATATAACAGAGCTCTTATTAGACTTGAATGTTAACTTTATTTTTGCAGCAGTTTATAGAAGCAAGTGAGTATGAACTCTCAAAACTATTGTCATTGCTGGCCAATTTTATGTGCAGTGATAGTCTTGGATTATTCTAAAACATGAAGTTGTATTGAGAATTTCATCAGGATGGCCATTTGTCTTCAGTCTTTCCCCTCACATTTGCTTTGACTTTTACTGTTAATCAAAACTGAGTCTTTGTATTTTTTTTTCCTAACTGAAGGATTAAGAATTAATGAGAGTTAATTTTTGAGCAAGCCACAGAACTAAACTTTCAGCTCATATTTAATATTTCTAAGCAGAAAATAAGATAGAGAGCTTGAAACCGTGCTTATGGTACATGACTAGAAAGTGATTGTAAGCATGAAATCTCTTCAGGAATTGATTTTTTTTGTGTGTGTGTGTCCAGTTCTTGCTTCAGTGAGTGATGGGCTGCCTTTTAGTGGTGATAAAGTGATGGTAGATTCTATGAGGCAGTAGGACAATGTGAGGTATTCTAGGTCTTCTTCAGCAGAACAATTACTCAGAATTTAACAAAGTTATTTACTAATAATTGTATCTCGACAAGACACTGGAGACTATATCTGTCTGAGGCTTTTCACAAAGGTTTAATTTGACTTCAGTCTGATAAACTTCAACCTGACCCTCTGTCTAATTAACAATAATTCAGTCATCTGGGATTTTGCTTAAGGTCTCTTCTGAAGAGCTCCAGTGAAGTCAATACTATTAAGTGCTTATAGCTTTGCATCTTGTCTCGTAACTGTTCAATATAAATTGTAATTGTTATTTGAGCAACTAACAAGATCCTTAACTTGCAAATAATAGGACTGTCTGGAAAGTGCCTCAGTAAGGTGTAGTATGACGTTTTCTAGTTGTTGATCGTAACTTTGCTGATTTGCAAAGAAATACTTCCCACTGTTAATACCTCACAGCAAAGGGATGGTTGGAGTGTACAAGGGCTCAGGTGTTTCTGAACTGAGATGTGCTGCAAGAGTTGTCTTTCTTTTTTATTTTGAAGGAAATCTTGGCTTATTCCTCTCTATAATTTTCAGGACGCAGCTACACCTCCCTTTACTGTTATTCAACAGATTTTAGATACAAAATATGAATAAGAGAATAGTCAAACTATGAAAAAAGTAAACATACACACAAATATGAGGTGATAATAAAACCTAGAGTGTTAGCAGTAGCATCTTTAGTTTCTAGCTTTCTCATCTGTGGTTGAGGTCACCATTGTAAAGAATATTAAAAAAAAAATATAAAAAAGGAATTTAATCTGTTTATGTGGTTGGGTTAATAAGAGGCAGAAAATGGATGTGCCAGCAAGAGTAAGCTGATGGTCAGATGGACTAGAATGGAAGAGCATAAACATTATAGGCCTGAAACTATAATAATCTCCTTTTTTTCAGAATTTTAGAAATCCTAAGAGATACGTTGTACCATGTATGTTACCGTAGGTTATCATAAGCATTGCAGGAACATGCACAATGATAAATAGCCAGCTTTGGTAAAACCTCTTGTTTCTATTTAAGATACTTATCAAAACATTCTTTGCATGAATCTTTATAGCTTTTTTTCAGATAGATTGATCTAGCAGTTTAAAAGTTAGTAGAAAGTAAGTTGTTAATATTTATGGTTAAATTGCTGTTCATTAACACACAATAGTGCTGAAGCATCAGCAATGACCTCATGAAATTGTCTGTAGATCATAGGAAATTTTCTTAATATTTCCTTTTCGGCAGGTCAGCTTTCATGAAATAAAACTAAATATTTGTTTCCGCATGGGAGAAAGTGTAACAAGGAGAGTACCTGTGGGAATTATACTGGTAAAAGTCTTTCTCAAAGATTCCTTATTACACTCGGAAGTGTACAGCAGATCCTCTGATACACACGTTTCCAAATGACATGACTGATTTTGTAAAAAATGCCCTGTGTCTTTATCTGTCAAGCTTTTTAATGAATATGCATGATAATAACAAGGTAGTATTGTGTTAGTGCTTCTATCTTCAAAAACAGTGGAAACAATTATTTCATGACTTTGAAACAAACTCTCTGTTCTTCAGAAAAGACATGTAAACTCTGATTCTAAAAGCAGATCTCCATGAATATGAGGATCTTAAGCATAAGTAACATGAGCTTTAAAGATAATTTCACTTTATAGCTTAGCAGTTTAATTTAACCAATCTCATTGTCATTTTATGGCTGTTCCATATGCTACATGAAATAAATTTAAACAGTGCTTGTTAGAAATTGAAAGGAGCTAGAAGATCATCCTTCAACTTACTCATAGTACTTTAGGCAATGGAAAATGATACATGGAGACAGCAACCCTCATTTTGATACCGTGCTTTTCAAAATAATGTTGTATCAGTGTGGCAGTGCTTACACTACCAGTTCCGTTATATACTTGGTTTGAAACTGTTTGTCCATTGATGCAGCCACTTAAAAAGCAGCCTCTCCACATGATTGGGTAATTCCTAAAAACCCTTGTTAACTTAGCAAATTAGAGCACCAAGGAGTTCTTGAATTGAGACTGTCTCTCTGTGGTGGGAATATTTACCCAAAGGTATTGACATGCTGCTCCAGAAAAGCACTCCAGTGTGGACATGGATAACACAACAGAACTTTGCTTAGTGCGTAAAAAGAAACCCCTCACCTGTAAAAAGGAGAGGCTGTTTCGGTGAAGTCCTTTACACTGGCGTGATGCTGTACCAGTAGTGCTAACTGCAAGCATTGATGTGCCCACATAAGCTCAAGGTACTCTGTGTGGGACTAAAGATTTCTCTCTTGAAAAATCGGTGAATTTCACAAAAATCCATATGAGCATAACTATTGGATTTCTTTGCTACACAGAAAGGTTAATTTTTTCTTTGATAACTCAGATAATGCACACTAAAATGTTTGAGTTTTTTTCAGTGTTATCCAAATTCCTAAATATTTTGTTTAATTATGTAATTCATATAAAGGGATAAGTATCTTTAAGTAACCATGTTCATGTAATACTAAGTGTTGACAAAAATCTTAGAAGAATAGCAACGTTTTTGAGACCATATTTACCTACAGTATGCTGTAAGTAGACAGGATGAAAATACAGTATTTTTATTCAGTAAGTTTTAGACCTAATTTAATGTTTACTTTCTTATAATAAGAGGATTAAATAAAATGAATAGACTTATCATGATTTGTACCTACAGGAAGGGCCACTGAAATTTATCCACCTAATCCGTTTATCAGTGTTGGGAGAAATTACCAAATATCTGGTCTTGAGAAAGCTGTAGCCTATTCTTAGCTTGCAGTTTGTTAGCTCGCACACAGATTCCTGTGTTAAAGATGAGTGTATTTGAAGTGGATTGGCACAGAGTAACACGAGTAGTCCCTTTTACAATGCACAATGCTGTAATCTGTCGGGTACGATTGTCATTCAGTCATACACCTCAGCACGCCACAATAAAAACCTTCGATAGTGCCCGAGGACTCAAGGTGTGTGGTCTCGAAAACGTTGCTATTCTTCTAAGATTTTTGTTTAGTTAGTGTTGTATTTTAAAGAAACAAAAGGCACAAAGTGAAACGTATCATAGATGAGAAGTCTTGACGGCATTTGCAGAAAAAATACACTTATCTCTTGCTTTTTGTAGGTATCTTAAAAATAAAAGGAAAACACAGACTACTGTTTATCTCTGAACTTAATTTAGTGTGATCATTTGCTTGATTTTTTTCCACAATGTTTTCAAAATGTCAATTCAAACTAACAGACTCAGTTCCCAAAGGTATGGATGACACTGATTTACTTCACTGCTGTTGATCAGAATGAGAGAGCTAGTAGGAATTGGGGGTACATTGCATAACATCTGTAAAAGAATAAAAATCACTCAATAAAGGAGAAAATCCAACAAAAATTTAAATAAATACTTCTTCCACATCCTGAAAACAGTACTGTAGGTAGAACTAAATTAGGAAGTATAGTCAGTGGGTGATGTGCAGAATGGCCTTTTGTTACTGGTTTCTTGTTACAAATTGAAGTGGGTTATTAGTGTTTAAGATTTTTTTTTACATTTCATATTCAAAGCAGATTATATTTTTAATAAAAATATTTTCCTCAAAAAAGATGACATTTCATGGAAAGTGACTCTCACCACACAGTAGAACCTTTATTCGAGGTTACTAATTTAAAAAAATAGATTTCCTTTTTTAAAAAAATAAAAAGCTGGAGGTTTTTAAGTTGGTATTCTGTTATATTGTAATACACTTAAAGATTTAATTTGTTTTCTAATTTCTTTTATTTCCTTTCCTCCCATTCACCCTTTCTCTTCTTCCTGTCCTCTTTTCTAATCTTCTGCTCTTGCCTTTTTTTCCCAAAGCTAGTCAAGTTTGAAAATGTTAGAAATCATTTAAAGAAAAGCAGCTATACTTCATCTTTATAAAATAGAGAGGCAAGTGGCAGTATAATAGGGAAGTTTGTTGTTTGTTTGATATAATGAAGATAGAAAGTAATATGATCAAAAATATCTGACGTTGAAATACCTGTAAAGAGGTGAGTCTCATCTAATCCTGTAGCTCTACAGAGATAGAAAGAACTACATTTTAATTTGTGTTAGATCTTGTATCCCTTATCAGCTGTAAGAATGTAAATGGAATAACTAATATACTCCAAAATAAAATTCAGATAGCAGTGAGACTCACTTTGCACTTCAATAAACCAAAACTGCCATCAGTCTTATTGTTGGCTTGGTTTGTATTAAGCTTAGATCTAGTCAATACTATTTCTCTAACTGAAACTATATAAAATATTAAGCATTGCTTTTTTAAAAAAAGTAGTTCTGAAATACTGAAAAGGGATTTTTTTTTTTTGGTAGGAAAATATAGAGTTCTTCTCTTTCTTGTTTTCCTGGAAGTGTCTGCGCAAATAGAAATGAAATAATTTTGGATGTTCAGTTGTTCTGATTTTTGCAACTGAAATCCCTCCCTGTAATAACCATACCAGCCACATCTGATTTCGTAAACAGAATTATGATTCTAGATGAATGTTAAGGAGCAGATCAGCTCCTTGAAAAGAAACTATGTTTTCTTTCAAATATTCAAATGACGAAAACAAGAAAGAAAAGATCTGCTTTCTCAGCACAACTGACTCTAAAATTCCTTTCAGCATTTTCTGCGATGTCAATGGCTCTTTAAGAAGTCGTTAATATATGTTATGTATTATAAAACAACAGCTGATTGCTAAAGGAGCAAAATGACACATTCACCTTTGAATATGGTAGTTGACTCAGTTCATATTCTCTGCTTTAGCTAATTAAGCACCAAGGACCAAATCTTGGGTTGAATGATGTCTTATTCACTACCTGCTTTATTAAGAAGTACACGATTGTTTGAGAAGTGAGGCAGTACTTTTACAGAAGATAGTACAGTCTGGCCTGAAGGAAATTTATTTTAGCTCTAGCTCAGCTGTATTTAAATATTAATCCGTCAAATTCAGGCTGTATTTTGTGAGAGCAATTTAATCTATGAAGGAGAAGGATTAATGTTACATTAATTTGAAGTCTTTTTTATTTTTACAATGCTTCTATCTTCAAGTAATGAAAAAAGCCTGAGATTTTTGTTTTTGTTTTTGTTTTTTTTTAGCATAGAGCAGTGTCTTAAAGACCTGCAATCAGAAGTAAATGAAATATGTACCGATGAAATCCTACAAAGCACAACCGACTGCCTTCAGTGGCTGAGCAACTGCAATTTTAGTTCTCTCAAACCTTCCCCCACACACCACGGAGAGCTGATGGAGTTCCTGAGGACCCTGGTAAAAATGGTTAACTAAAGACGCTAATGTTTGGGAGAGTTGGTTATATGATGGGTGGATGGGGAGTTTGAGGTTGATTAGATTTCTCATTTCAGTTGTCACTGTGGTGAGGATAGTTCAGAAGTTTTGTTATAAAACTTAGTGCTGTTTTTATGTCCGCAGCAGGGAGTTAAGTTTTCTTTTGATCGTGCCTTAATAGACAAACTTGGGACAAAATCTTTTCACGACACTACCACATGTTCAGCATTGCTAGGACTGTTTTATAAACACGTGTTGTTACTGTCTACACTGAGGCTGTTACTGCTTGTTCTTCACTTCTATCAGTGTGAATTTAACTTACCCAGTACAGATTATTGTCCTTTATGCGTTATTTAAGCATTGACTTCCTACCTGCTTTTCCTATTTAGAAATGTGAGAGCTGCATCCATTATCCTAGCAAGTCATACAACTAGATGTAGCCAGAAATAAAATTTCACTTCAATGAAAAATTCTATTATTTCAGAAGGCATTTTTATAAAAAAATTTTATTGAAATTTAACCTTAGAATATTTATGTGGAAATGAAAGTCTGGAAAATTGAATTGGCTAGATAAACGAGGGGTGATACCTCAGTAAATGACAGCCTGCACGTTTGTATTTAAACTATGTATATGTGTGTTTACGTATATGCAAGTTTAAATATAAACTATGTATGTGTTGTTCTTTGTCACTTCCTATCATGGTTTAGTTGTAGGCCGTGAACGCCTCTAGGCTAAGAATTGCTGTATTGGCAGAGGAAAACTGCTGTGGAGAAGTGGAGTATTTTCTCCTTTGGGACTATCTCCTGGCTAGAGCTCAAGCTTCATCCTTCATCTCAGCTTTTTAACTCTTAAAACTGGATGTTGATCTTTCAGTCACCCTTGAATCCACTGGATGTTAAGATGTGACAGATGAGGAAGTAATCTTGAGAAACACCAGGTCTTTAATGTTCGTGAGGCTAAAAAGTTATTTTATCCCCTTCTAACACAAGTGTTCAGTATGAATGTTGCTGTATATAATAATCACCCCACTCAAATGTATGAAAGGCTGCTACATGTCATACTTGATCTAGACAAAATGAGAGAATCCCAGAAAATGCTGACTTATGTTGTCCCTCTTAGTCCAGTTAGATCTGTACTTAAACCCCCTCAGAAGAGGGCATGGCAGTCATGACTGACTTGTGTCCATTCCCTGCTTTCTTCGTTCTCCAAGGCCTGTTCAAGCCATATACCTGAACACCAGGTGGCGGCATTTGTTTGGGAAACACCAAGATGTCCCAGTCTCTGGAATACTTCGGGTATATCTTATACAAAATATGCTTTCTAGCTCTTCCACGTCCCGGGAGCTTACTGACTGCATGACAGTCTGGCTCTGGGCTGTGGAGTCCGGTTAAGCCTTGAGAATGGCTCTGTGACAGGCTGCTAAACAGACAGCAAAGTGTGAGAAGCCTTTAAGTCTCAATTCTGCACAGCTTATCAGGAAAACATCTGTGGAGCTCAGGAACGTGGGCATCACTGTTTCCAGGCTCACGGCTTCTTAGGTAATGCAGCCTGTTGTGTAGATGAGACTAGAGATGAACAGTGTGTTTGTATTAGCATAGACAATCAGTCTGTAAGAAGTTATACTAGCAGTAGGTAATCTGTAGCTCCATAAACAGATCTGCGGTAAACCATTTTCAATAATATTCAGCATTAATGAGACTATTACGATCTGACCTTTCTTAAATGCATATCTCCATCGTTGAACTAATTACTCAGTTGACTTAATTTCTCACTTAAAAGTATCATATAATACATTTTCAATAATAGTAACCTTCCTTCTGCTTCAGGACAGTATCCCTGTTCATTGATATCCCTAATTATTTGTGTTTATTTTGTTAGGGGTTTTGTTTATATTTCAAGCTGCTGGAACAATGGAAAAAAACAAAGCAAAGTTTTGTATGTGGTTTGGCTGAGGTGCTGTATTGAGGTTTATGGTTAGCATGCATTTGTATTTGCATATGTGCTCGTACACATCTTCATTAAATTCTGTTCCTGGCTAAACAAATGAAAAAAAATTTTTAAAACTAAATCTTAATCTTATTGAATTTGTTTATTGATGTGACAGGTAGCAGTCTATAACAGACAGTAGTCCAGTTCGTAGACCACAAATGTTTTCCTGTATATTATTATCACTTACTTTCTATTCTTAAGAGAATTTTTCATGCTTGTCTAAAACCTTTGGATACTAATTTGGATCTTTTTCTTTTGAATAGTTTTGGCATCATCTTTTGAAGTATTTTTACAGGTTAATTTTTAAATAGAAAAGCCTGTGTCAATATAGGAAATGTTCAAAGAGACCTGATGACACTTTGTTTTCAGCGCTTCAAAGTTCGCTTCAGGGGCTCTTTTTCTGAGTAACACTCAAGTTTAAGATGGCATCTGCGAGCTCCCTTTTTTTTAATGCTTTAGTTTAAGTTGCAAAGGGCTTGAAACTTAGATTCTTATTGGCTTTCATGAATAAAAATGTTTCTGCTTAACCTTAAAAAACAACAGTAGGGATTTGCTTGGAAGACACTTTGGGTTCATCATCCAGAGGCATCGGTTACATACACAGTTCTGACAGCTTCTCTTGTTTGGTTGATTTCGGAATATAGTATTTGAGCATGATTCATAAAAAAAAATTAACCTTTAAACTCTAGAAGTCTACCTGTGGAGGAGGCTCGGCTCTTCAACACAGTGGTTAGTGATTAGGGTTTCAGTTTACACACTGAAACACGTTCTCTTTGAGGCCACAGAACTTTTTAGAATACTTCAGTAGATAATAAAAAGAAAGTCAAATCAGCCTTATGTATGTGCATACTGATACATGTGATTTACGATTTTAACTAGTTATACATATTTCTATCACATGCACGTGCTTTTATGGGATGGCATTTTACTGCTAATTTCCTTTATTATTCTGTCTTCCATATGTGTTTCCTGCTTTTAAGTAAAAAAATTCACAGGAAGCATTCTGAAATAAAGATGTAAAGTGGAAGAAAAGTAGCTAGTCTGATATTTTTAAGACTGTCCTTTACAGGAGGCAATCATGCTCTTTGTCTTTTTCTCAGAATTTCCTACTGTGGTGCAAGTCTTTTATTTTTTAATTTTCATCATGGAGCACTCCAGAGTAAAGCTAGTAGGAAGGTTAAACCCTTGTTTTCTCCCATAGAATGCAGTGGTTTTGAGTCATCCGGAACAAAGAATACGACTTCTGACACTGAAAATTTTTGGGATTTGAAAGTAGGGACAGGAGGGGAGCCCACTGAATTTTTTGTTCTAAATTTTGTCTCTTTTATATTTTTATAAATTATTTATTGATAAAAGCTTGCTACAATAGAAAAATTAAATCTTTTGTAGTTGATAATTACTATATATAAGCAATACCATACTCAAACTTGATTTATTTCTCTCTCTTTCAAAATGAGAAAAGAAAGAAAACTAATCATTTCCACAAATACTATAGATTAAATAAATCAGTAGTTCTGAAGTTGGAAGGTTGCTGACAGTTTATTTACCTTTCTTAAATGCATATCTCCATCGTTGATGGAGATGGAGTAGGATGGAGTATAGCTGGGAGACCTGGATAAAGGACGTGTATTCTCTCTGTTGGAGAGAAGCAACAGGAGATGGGGGAACAAGTGAGAGGGCTTCTAGATCCTGATTCACCCTAAGCCTCACCTGCTTGGTTTCTGAAACCTAGAAAATCAAGCGTACCACCAATTTCACTATTTTCTTATGACTGTGATGGGGAAATCTGTAGTCTGTTCTGGAGGACTGGGAGCAGGTCTTTCCAAAGAAAAAGTTGATGGGGCCTAGGACTCCAACCTGCCAACCTGCAGGAGGAAAAACGTTGAGGATGTGGGAAATGTGGTGAGTTTTTTTCATCTGAGAGAGGAAGGAGATTTTGGTATCCAGCGACTGTGGGACTTTGGGGTTGTCTTCTGCTCATCTATTGGATGTGCTTTGTTCATGCAACTGGTTGTCCTCTGTCGTGGTTCAGCCCTGATCGGGACCAGACTGCGCAGTCTCTGTCTCACTCCCCCCACCCTCCGAGGGAACAGGGAGAGATAATATAAGAAAAACGGCTCGAGGTTTGAGATAAGGACCGGGAGAAATCCTTAAAGTTACCGTTACAGGCAAAACAGACTCAACTTGGGGAAAACTATTCATTTATTTCTAAAACTAGCAGGAGAATGAGACAGGGAACAAGATAACCTCCCCCCACCCCTCCCTCTTCCCAGGCTTAACATTATCTCTACTAACTTCCTCCCACCGAGCGGCACAGAGGGGAAGAGGGAATGGGGGTTGCGGTCAGTTCATCACGCGATGTTTTACGCCGCTGGTTCATAGTTGGTGGAGGAACTCCTCGCATTCCTCCCCTGCTCCAGTGTGGGGTCCCACCCATACGCCACAGTTCTTCACAAAACTGCTCCGGCGTGGGTCATCTCTTCCACGGGGTGCAGTCCCTCCAGAACGGCTGTCCCAGTGGGCCTTCCATGGGCCACAGCCTCCTTCAGGCATCCGCCTGCCCTGGTGTGGGGTCCTTCATGGGCTGCAGGGGGATCTTTGCTCCTCCATGGACCTCCACGGGCTGCAGGGGGACAACCTCTAAGATCAGAGATCCTGGCCCTGAACTAAGAGGGACCTCTTCAGGCTCAGATTAAGTAAGAACAGCACATCCATCCATGTGGTTTCAGCTGCTTTGTTAACTGGCTTCCTCCTTCTTGTCCAACTCATATAGCTGAGAAGTATTTTGAGATCACTATATTGTTAATATATCAGTCTCCATCTTGGTTTGACAGGACACACAGCTTCATATTCTTCTGCCCTGTGTGATCTAAGCCTGTCCAGTTCTTAACAAGTTTTCAATTTTAGTTCTTTAAGGGGGTCCTGGGAAGATTATTTTAACCTTAGAATAGCCTTTTTGATGGTTGCCTACTGAGCCAGAACGTAGAAAGCAACAATGGTTCATTTTATAAATTCCTGTCTGGGTTTTATGAGCAAAACCTGTCGTTATCTGTGTAAATCTTGAGTAATTTTTCATGCCATTTTCTTTCAAAGATGTGTGTGTGGACCACAGCAGACAGGCTGCCAAGGCTTACCTAATGAGGTTTTCAAAGCTTTCCTTTGAATTGTGGGTTAGTATTGATTTAGAAAAGAGGTTGAGGATGTAAGAAAGATAGGAAGAAAAATGTGAGTTATTGGAGGAGGGAGACAAGGAGATGGATTAGCACATAAATTCATAGGAAAACAGGCTTTGTTATTTCCATTGTTTATATATCCATTTGATTCTTTTATTTGCTGGTAAGATAATTAGCATTGGAAACAATTGGTACGCATTAAGCTGTTCGTTTTGCAAACCAGAATTAACAAACCATTTCTAAAATACTGTCTAATTTACCTTTATTAGCAAAACTTGCTGAAGAATGAGCAAAATCAAGAAGAAACAATACTTCACTTCCTTCTGGATCTCTCTAGTCAGTGTGGTGTCTCATTTCCCTGTACTCCAAGTGGGACGTCTTTTGAGTTGACATCTTCCCTTCATGCCGTTGAGGATAATTCAACTATGGATGCGAAATCTCTCTGGGATGATGTGAGATTGCGCCTCCGACGATTTTTAGTAAATAGACTGCAAAGTCAAGAGGAAGCAAGTACTAATGCATTACAGCAACAAGTGGAGTTTAAAACTCAGTGCATACAGCAACTTTTGTTTCTTTATCCTGAATCAGAAGTCTTAGCGAAGTATCAAAATATGCAGCATAAACTGGTTAGTGATCTTCTACAGAATTGTGTCTTGTCTAGTTGTGGTGAAACGAATTTTGATAAGGTGGTTCATGGTTACCAAAGTTCCATACCCACGCTGTGCACAATGATAAAAGAGGATTTGTATATACTAAGTGGAACTATTGATCCTTCTTCGTCGCTGAAGTTTATTAATGAAACTTATCTGGATACCATCACTGAAGAAATGACAGTTCTTCTTGAAAGACTTTGTGAGCTGCAGTTCAAAGAAAATGCTCTACATATAGTTAAGGCAAACAAGATTTCAAAGAAGCATAGAGGAACAGTTCATGCTGTGGGTTAGTAGCCTTATTTTATGCTCATTGTAGTTAGATATTATTTTAATGACAGTAATTTTTTTTCAGTATACTTGATTATTTCCTATGAAGAGAGAGAGGCCTGAGATTATTAATTACAGCTTTATGTTTTAACCATATTACTGCAGTTGAATTATATACTGTGTCAAAATTGTGATGAAAAAGGTTTTAAAGTAAGGGAGAGTATCTTATTCTTATATATGTAGAAGCCTCATTATAATTCACTGGATAACATTGTCCTGTCATAGTCATTTTTTTCAGTCTAACTTATTCTAACTGCTGAAATATATACTAGAATATGAACTATTTAATCCAGGTTTAAAAAAACAGAAAGTCTTCAGTCTTCTACCTCCACTTTTTTTTGAATTATGAGAGGTAAGGAGATTATAGGAAAGTCCGTATGATAATGTGACCATGAAATAACACACAAATTCATACATCAGAGTTGATCCAAAAGATTACTCTGCAGATTCTAATTCTAAAAAAAAAAAAAAAAAATTACATTTTCTAGTCTTCTTGTGAAAGTATGGTAAATTAGACAATGGTACCTGGTCATTTCTTCTTGTTCTAAGGAATTTAAGGCAGAAAAGAAATCTGTTATTGATGTGGTATTTTCCATGCTTTGTTTTTACAGTTGATGAGTCTGATGTGCTAATTTCCAAAGGGAAGAATCAGAGCTTTAGAAAAAAATAATACAGAATGGAAACTTTCATAATGTAATTGCATGATTGTATGTAATTGCTTTTTCGGTGCAGAGTTTTGAGCACTCCTCTGTGCAAGAACTGTTTGTTTAAAACATAGCCTTCCATAAAGGTGAAGTAGTTTGCAGACAGAAAACATTAAAAGTTTGGAATAATGTGAAAAATACAGAAACAGAGGATAGATCTTTTTGTTGTTCAACATACACAGAGGATGAGTGAAGTGATGGTTTGCCAGGTCTACGCAGAAGAAAATCATACTCTTGTGAGTTTTAAAATCAATATACATGTTAATATAAGTCAACTAGAAGTTCCACTGGAAGAAATGCAGAAATAATTTTTCAACAGGTGCTGAAATACGGAGGAATATGTGGAAGATATGAAAGGTAAGGTAGGGGAAAAGGCATGCAGGCAAATAATGTGAAAGGATGAGAGGTTCAAAGTAAAGCTGATATATTAGTGGGATGGAGTGGTGGCGGGAAACAGGGAGAAGTAGTGTCACTGATGTTGAGTTTGAAATAAATGGCAAGAAATGTGTCTTTGAGTTACATAATGAGACGAGAGTCAGTGAAAGGATACACTGACAAAAAAATTACTGGTAGGTAACTGAAAGTTTGCAACTTGTTTTTTCTTTCAGTCTCAAAGCAGCTCACAAATATAGGGAGGTTCAGTTATCTCCGTTTTATGTATAAGACGCAAACATTAAATTGGCCATAAGGATGGCTCTCTAAAAAAACACACATTAACTGCTTCTGTATTACAAGAAGGAAGAGAACAGTCCTTCAATCTATTAAAACAGTAATTCCTCTGCTTAAATTTTCTTTGCTACAAGATACGTCTTTACAAATGTCTGTGCCAGCACATTTATCAGGACAGATTTCCAGTGCCGAGTTCTATTGTATATTGAAAAGAACAGAGGAAGATGGTGAAGTAAATCTTGGGACTTGCTTGCAACTTCTGAAATATTTGCTGCAATTAATTTAAAAAAAAAAAAAAAACCAAACAACCTCTATATTTCATAAATTCCACAGAAGATTTTTATTTTTCTTTAAAATGTATTAAAAGTCACATCTGCAGACACAGCAGCATAAAATAAATACACAATAAATAAGCACCCATAAAATATGTTTAGAAGTGGTGCTTCTTAATATCATTTAATCCTCAAAATTGCTTTTTTCACAGTGGCTGTCATAGAATCATAGAACCATAGAACAGTTAGGGTGGGAAGGAATCTTTAAACTCATCCAGTCCAGTCCCCCTGCCAGGAGCAGGGACATCTCCAACCAGATCAGGTTGCTCAGAGCCCCATCCAGCCTGGCCTGGAATGTTTCCAGGGATGGGGCATCCACCGCCTCTCTGGGCAACCCGGGCCAGTGTTCCACCACCCTGATAGTAAAAAAAGTCTTCCTTATGTCCAGTCTGAATCTACCTCCTTCTAGTTTAAAACCATTACCCCTTGTCCTGTCACATCAGACCCTGCTAAAAGGTTTCTCCTCACCTTTTGATAAGCCCCCTTTAGGCACTGGAAGCCTGCTGTAAAGTCTCCTCAGAGTCTTCTCATCTCCAGGCTGAAAGCCCCAACTCTCTCAGCCTGGCCTCACAAGAGAGGTGCTCCAGCCCTCTTATCATTTTCGTGGCCTCCTCTGGACCCTCTCCAACTGGTCCGTGTCCTTCTGATGTTGGGGGCTCCAGAGCTGGATGCAGTACTCCAGATGGGGTCTCACCAGAGCAGAGCAGAGGGGCAGAATCCTGTCCCTCGCCCTGCTGCCACGCTGCTTTTGGTGCAGCCCAGGATGTGGTTGGCTTTCTGGGTTGCAAGGGCACATTGCTGGTTCATGTCCAGCTTTTTGTCTACCAGCACTCCCAAGTCCTTCTCCTCAGGGCTGCTCTCCATCCATTCACCGCCCAGCCTGGATTTGTGCCTGGGATTGCCCCAACCCACATGCAGGACCTTGCCCTTGGCCTGGTTGGACTCCGTGAGGTTTGCACGGGCCCACCTCTCCAGCCTGTAAGGTCCCTCTGGATGCCATCGAGGGACTGCACCACACAGCGTGTCATCGGCACCACACAGCTTGGTGTCATCAGCAAACTTGCTGAGGATGTACTCTGTCCCATGGTCCACGTCACTGAGCAAGATGTGGAACAGGGCCGGGCCCAATACCGACCCCTGAGGAAAGCCAGTTGTCACCGATCTCCACTTGGACATTGAGCCGTTGACCACAATTGTTTGAGTGTGGCCATCCAGCCAACTCCTTATCCACTGAGTGGTTCATCCGTCAAACCCATGTCTCCCCAGTTTAGAGACAAGAATTTTGTGCGGGACAGCGTCAAAAGCTGTGCACAAGTCCAGGTAGATGACATCCATTGCTCGTCCCTTGTCCACCGATGCTGTGACCCTGTCATAGAAGGCCACCACGTTGGTCAGGCACCACCTGCCCTTAGTGAAACCATGTTGGCTGTCACCAACCACCTCCTTGCTCTCCATGTGCCTTAGCATGGTTTCCAGGAGGATCAGCTCCATGACCTTGCCAGGCACAGAGGTGAGGCTGACCAGCCTGTAATGCCCCAGGACCTCCTTGTTCCCCTTTTTAAAAATGGGGGTTATTTTTCCCTTTTTCCAGTCAGCAGGAATGTCACCAGACTGCCACAATTTCTCAAATACGGTGGCCAGTGTCTTGTCAACTTCATCCACCAGTTCCCTCAGGACCCACAGATGTATCTCATCAAGTCCCATGGGCTTGTGCACCTCCAGGTTCCTCAGATGTTCCCAAACCTGCTTTTCTGCTACAGTGGGCAGTTCCTCATTCTCCCAGTCCCTGCATTTGGCTTCTGTGACTTTGGCAATGTGGCTAGGGCCCTTGCTGGTGAAGACTGAGGCAAAAAAGTTGTTGAGTATCTCAGCCTTGTCCATGTCCTGGGTAATGAGGTCTCCCATTTCCTTCCAGAGAGGACTCACATTCTCCTTGGTCTTCCTTTTATCCTTGATGTACCTGTAGAAGTTTTTCTTGTTGCCCTTGACATCCCCGGCCAGATGTAATTTTGTCAGGGCTTCAGCCTGCCTTACCTGATCCCTGGCTACTTGGACAGTCTCTCTGTAATCTTCCCGGGCTCCCTGACCTTGCTTCCACTCTTTGTAGCCTTTCTTTTTGGTTTTGAGTTGGTCCAGGAGCTCCTTGTTCATCCACGCAGGCCTCCTGGTGTTTTTGCCTGACTTCCTCTTTGTTGGGATACGTTGCTCCTGAGCTTGGAGGAGGTGCTCCAGCTTTCCTGGGCCCCTCTTCCCTCCAGGGCTGTATCCCATGGCACTTTGCCCATCAGGTCCCTGAAGAGGCCAAAGTCTGCCCTCCTGAAGTCCAGGGCAGAGAGCTTCCTGCACAACCTCTTCACTGCCCTGTGGATCTTGAACTCACCATCTCACAGTCACTGCAGCCAAGGCTGCCCTTGAGCTCCATGTTCCCCATCATGTTCCCCTCCCTGCTGGTGAGCACAAGGTCCAGCATAGCACCTCTCCTCATTGGCTCCTCTGTCACCTGCAGGAGGAAGTTGTCATCCAGGCGTTCCAGGAACCTCCTGGACTGCCAGTGCCCTGCTGTGTTGTCTTTCCAACAGATGCTGGGGTGGCTGAAGTCACCCATGAGGACCAGGGCTTGTGACCACGAGGCTGCTCCTGTCTGTCTATAGAGGGCCTCATCTGCTCTGTCCTCCTGGGCAATGTAATGTCCCATGTCTCCACTGTCTCTTTATCCTGACACATAAGCACTCACTCATCTCCTCCTCCATCCCCAGGTGGAGCTCCATGCCCTGCAGCTGATGGTTGGCACAGAGCGCGACACCCCCTCCTCATCTCCTCTGCCTGTCCTTCCCAAAGAGCCTATATCCCTCCATTTCAGCTCCCCAGTCATTGGGAGCCATCCCACCACGTCTCCGTGATAACAATAAGGTTATACCCTTGCAGGTGTATGCACATCTCTAACTTTTGGGTTGTTTTTTTGTTTGTTTGTTTTTTTGTTTCCATAAGAACTGCTATGATCGATCCTACTATATAGGAGAGGAAAAAATAACTTCTGTTATTTTGAAACACAACTTCTGTTATAACGGAACAATGCTAGAACCTCAGAAAACCTTCTGTAGATGACCTACTTCTGTCAGGAAAATATAGGCAGTCTATAACAAGCTTTAACAGAGTTATAAATCTTTAAAATATTTCATATGTAGCAATCTATTTGTGAAGTAAGGAATTAACATTTTTGTTTTCGTACTGTGTTAGAACAGTTGTTAAGTACTGTAATGAGATTGAATCCGTTGATCAGGACTGAGGATGAGCATGGTTTGAGAGAGAAGCTGGCAACGTGGTGTGTGCAAAGAGGCGAATTCTTGGGAACTTGGCATCTTTGATGGTGAACCGTAGTGGAGGCAGGTTGTTTTATGTTATAACTTGGTCCTTCTCCCAGTTAAATCAGGGAGTCTTATTACCTTTAACCGTGCAGGATGTAACCATTAGTATTTGGTTGCAATAGTTTTTTATCTAGCACGGTTATAATTTCTCAGTGTACTCTCAGCACACCATCCGTGTTTCTAATCTGCTAAGATAACATCCGAGTAGTATTTCCAAAGCCTCCCAAATATTTTTTGACAGAATTTTGCAAGATGCTGTTTCTGCCTTTCTGTCATATTAATCGTATGTGCCTTTAAAAGTTGTTGTAAATGTTGCAGCATTTTAAAAAATATTAAAATCAGCATGTATCTGTTAACATAGCTAGCATGCAAAGATTCATGCAGACAGCTGGTTTTCGGCTTATCTCTTAGGATTTTTTGATTCCATTTCCAACGTAGTATTTTTCAAAAATTATTTACAGTAAGTCTGTTAAATGTGGATTGTACTTTTACTTTTTGAACCTTTTTCATGTTCCTTTCTTTACAAGAATGTTAAGCTAGTTTAATCAGGCATTACTGACCTATCTCAATCCTTCATCTCTTTTAGATGAAGAAACAGCTACTCTTACAAGTGATAAGACAACAGCCAAAGAAACTTAAAAACCATGAAATTTTACACATTTTATGTATTAGTGGAAGGTTTTCTTTGGTTTTATTGGTATGATTTTATGTATAAAGAGAGAGACTGTATTGAGTCTCTATGAGTAGACTAATTAGCCTATTTTTAAATTTCCTATGTTTAAAACTAAACAGAGATTATAGCTTTGAGTTTTATTTTTTGTAACACATTCCAATTCATTCGCTTAATATTTTCATTTAGTCACAAACTTGCCAGAGACCCTTAAATAGACTCTGAAATCTAATGGCGTTCACCAACAAAATATATTTCTAGTGTATTTACATAATTAATAACTTTTAAAATATTAAATGAAATTTGGTTTTAAAATCTGAGGCCATACGTAACATGTTCGTCAGAATCAGCAATGGATTGTTTTTAAGAAAAAAATGCAAAGTGGAGGTGAACTGAAGTGATGCAGGTTTGACTAAGTACATTTTTAGCTACAAAGTAATTAAATCACGTTCACTGATATATTGTAATATTAATATTTTACATTTTTACCCCAGTATACCATCCTCTTACTTACATGTCCAGCAGGCTTCCTTCCTCTTCTCTTTCTCTGGAATATGACCAACTTCCGTTCTATTCTAAAGATATATTCAGATGCAAACTGTGATTTAAATTATGATTTTTTTTACTTAATACCTTTAATTATTCATGAGTTCCTAAGGAATATATTGTGTTCATGGAACACCTAATGTGAATCTGGCTTATATCTAAACTTGAATGGAAGAACTCAATATTGTTTAGAGGAGCTGCGTTTGTGCAGTGGAGTTGAGAGCAAGAAGAGAAACAGGATTGCCTTGTTGAATTGAAGGTAACTTTGGGACATTAATGAAAGTACTTGGTAAAGAAAATTTATTTTGAGGTCACTTATCCTTACGTATTCACAGCAGTGTGCTGTCCAGCTAGCTTGAAATACGAGTTTTGGTCTTTGCACATTTGACTTAAATTTTATTTCTCCTCTACATTCATGTGCACATGGGTTTATTTTTTTATAATTTCCTCCCTTTGAAATAAAGCAACTTAATTTCGGACTTGCTTTTATCCTTCAATTTAATTTAAATTCAGTCAGTTTCTGATCTTTTGAGCCACGATTATTGCCTACAACCAATCTTCTGTGATCTTCATCTTATCTATGAAAAATATGCCTAAAATAGCATTGATACCTGCTGGTTTAGCAACAGCATGGTGGAAAAAGCAGTTATTAATGTCTGGGAATAATTGGGACTCAATAACTTTAGTATAATTTATTCTCCCATTTATATCTGGAAATTAAACAATTCCAGACTTGGTTTCATGTAATTAATATTTATGTCTTTGCACCCTTTTTCAGGTTTCTGTCCAGATTGCGATCTATAGCAGATAGTTTACAACATTTATGTTATAGTTACAATTGCTTTTGCATCGTGTTTTAGCTGTAGCCCATTGTTGAAGTTGACTATTTAGAATTTTTAGGAGGAAAGGGGAAGTGTCTCAGTCACTTGGCTTACTACTCTTCTGTCCCAGAAAGTTCTGTTTCATCTGTCTGAAGTGCTGGTAAGGCATGCTAATATAAAGTAGCCCATATGGATTACAGATTATAATATTCAGTATCACATGCTGCCGACGCTGTTCAAGTTCGTTATATTGCCCAGATCCTTGCATTAATACAGGCAAGTTTTCAGTTATATCGTAGACTCATAGAATAGTCTGGGTTGGAAGGGACCTTTAAAGGTCATCTAGTCCATCTGTAGTGTGTTGCTAAGGGTCAAATGTTTTAGAAATATAAAATTTTAAAACTTAATCATTGAGTTTTGTTTAAAGGGTTTCTCATTAATTTAAGCTTTAAAATATTTGAAGACCTACATGCCTATTGTAGTGAGTTTTAGACATTATAAAGACAAAAATGAAGGAATGATAACAGAAACGAGAACGTCACCCTCCTTGCTTCTTTGCAGATCCTCCTCTTTTGTCTCACTGCAGCAGGCGTACAGCAACTTGCTCATCCCTGCTGATGGACATACTGGTTTCGTTTCTGTTCCCACAGTAGCTGTTGTGCTTCCATTGTGTTTCTGCTTGCTTGGCATCTCTTTCTCCCTTCTATTTCTGCTCTTTATCACTCTGTGGAGTGCCTGGTAACATAGCTTTTCTAGAAACAGGGCTTTAGGGGCCTGTATAAAGCAAGATATGGGGCAGCTGCTGGGAAGAATGGTACCTGTGTGCAAATGAGCTGCACTATACATGGTGATGTGTGGCACGACCTTCCCCATATCTCACGCAAGTGGAGGCAAAACCCCTTCAGTCTCCATCTATGAGAGATGGGTAAGTTGCATGTATCAAGTAAAACCATAGCACTTCTCTTATACACAGATAGCATTCACAGAAAACATGAGGACATCAGCGAACATAACATGCGTACTACATATGGATTGCATTAAAATGCAGATTATGTCACTAGATTTTTTACTTTATAAATACCAATGCTCCAAAATGTTGTCTTATGAGCCAGTCGGTATTGAGACACTCAGTAGGTTTAATTGCCACCTATTTATAACAATGGAGCAAACAGTGATGGCTGGAATTTGTAACAGGAAGTTAAAATCTAAAACCAGTGGACATACAGATATGATGCAGATTTCTGCAGTTGTCTTTGTTCTTTGGGAAGCCTATAAAATTTTGACAGCCAAAACAAGATCCTGTTACTCAGGGGAAACAAAATAAATGTCTTTGCATTTAATATAGGAAATAATGTGTTTCATAGCCTCTTTGTCACATATTATTTATTTCTTATCCTTGCAAGTATTGTATTTGATTTCTACTGCACAATTATATTAAATGGAAATATGAGTAGTACTGAGGAGAAAATAAAACCATCTGTTTGAACATACAGAGCTGAAGTTTTAATAAAAAAGAAGTACTATTTTAAAGGCCATATGAACATAATACGCTAGGACCACAAATGTATTTCTAGTGGGAGAATGACATTTTCATAAAGATTACAAAAGCATTAAGCTTTTTACTTTTTAAGCTTGTAGTGGGGGGTAAGATAACAATATATAAGTTACTGAAATGTCAGTTGAACTGACAGAATTTCAAAGCTGGTAGCATGCCTTCCTGCTTTTTAGAGCAGTTGCTTGAAATGTATTATTAAGCCTGTGATATGAGGACCGGCAGTGAAATCTCATTATTGACTCTTTGTTATGTTGAAAAGATGCCCATTCTAAAATTTTATGATCATGTTGTTTATTTAGTAAGTAAACCTGTACTTTACTTTTCAATTATTTCTGTATTTTTAAACATTAAATTCTTGATGCTCTTTTGGGTTTTATTTCTTGTAGACTTTTGTGTCCTAATGAAGTTCTTCCACTTCTTCTTTTCCAACAGGAACTCGAATCTGTTTTCTGAATTCCGTAGAGGCTGAAAGGGGCATAATTCCTTTCTTGGTATTTTTTTTTTTTGCTTTCAAAATGTCCACAATTAGCAACCAACTAATTATCTTCCTTTTTGCTCTCTCAGCACACCTGCATGTTCTTCCTCAGCATGAAGAGAGCATTTAACTCACTATGCCCTCTAATTATTGCATTCTCCTCCCAAGTTTAAAAGATGAAAGTGATTTACTCTCCAGTCTGATACTTTGTGAGTGGTCAGAGGTCAATTTTAGATTTATATTCTGTAGTATTCTGTTCAATAATAAAAAGTGACAAAATCTGAGAGAGAATTACTAAGCTAGGCTGTTTTACTTCAGAATATATGCCTGTATGAAGAAAAGTGTGTAGAACTATAGCAGATAAGAGAAGACTTCAAAAATATCTTTTAAAGAGGCTCCTGCAGTATTGATTGAAAAGAAGGTTGTTACAGGGGTCTTTTCAATATGTGCGTCTGCCATCATGTAATCACAAGATAATTAGATGGTCCTGGCTGTGATTTTTGTCAAGACAGAGAACATCATCTGTCACAAAATGTGTACTCAGGGAGCAAATTTAACTTTGGAAGGGCAAAATTATTTTAGCCACAATAGTTTGTTTTGCAAAAAAACTGTATGTGTTTAAATTGGGAGTGTGACATGTCTGCAAAATGGATGTTACACGGTGACTTAGAACCTGAATCTCCTCCTCACTGTGCCTTAGGCTTACAAATTTTAAAAAGCCGTCCATCTTCAATCAAGGGGCTGCTGTGTCTACAGAGTTTTTGCAAACCAAAGCTTTCAGTCATTTCATAAAACTTTTCACTATGTTTGCTGAGTATAGGAAGGCAGTGGAGATATTCCTGTCGGTCTGATCTAGAGAGAGCAAGGATGGTTATAACCCAGTCCAATTTCTTGGTTAGCAATTCAGCAGTCAGTGCTCTGGAGAGTTGTAGTACCCCTAAATATTGCGGGCTGTTGGGAATTGGGTCAGTTACTGGTCTCGGACTTTCGAGAAGAGCTTCCTTTTCAGTGTCAGATTTGCTGTTCATGTGCTAGGAGAGTCCAGCAATTTCTGTAGCACAGAAATTAGGCGTTCTGTTACACACAGTACTATCAGCTTATCTATAAAGAGGTGTTTTACCAGTGTAGCCTCAGCTCAGTGAGTAGGAACCTGTATGTATACATCCGTGCTGACGTGTGATTCATCTTTCATTTGTATTCTAGCCTTTCTACAAAATATTTGTTAAAAGGTTATGCATTTCCAAAGTTACTTCTCTATTAGTTTTTGAATGTCTACCCCTTTTTCTGTATCCCTAGGCTTATTTCCAATTTTTGTATTCCTTGTAAAAGTAATCATGAGAACTTTGTTGTGACTTTGCCTAACTAGGGTTTTGAAATATAAAGAGGTAGGAAGCAGAAATATGAGTATAGACTCCAGCTTTATAAGTAATTTTTTTGAGTGTTTTCTCTTATTAGAACAAAAGCTGTCACTATCTGCATCTGTTGTATCTTGGAAATTCCAAGGAGTAAGAGATACATAAGTGACAGAGGCACTTTAATCTATTATTTAAGGAAATACATAATATCATGTGTAGACTACACAAAGGAATGATGAACACTTGATAGAAATTTCTGATTGGTTGAAAGTTCCTAACGATCTAATTTTAATAGAGTGGGTCTGATGTAGTGAACCAATCTGTGAGACACCCAGCCATTCCACTGTGAGTGTAAATGGAGAGGATAGAAACGAAGCAAGCAGACATATTTATGTTTGCAGACATTAAAGAAATTGAAATCAGATTAAAATAAGTATGTTAATTACTGTGTTTTCAAATACAAATTACAGTTGTCTTTTATCAGGCAAATGTTTTGAATGGTTTATGGGGAAACATATGCAAGTCCTATCAAAGTTAGAATTTGTGAGAAAGTTTGACAGACCTGGCAGAGCTTAATTCCTCTTTCAGCAGAGATTGAAGAAGATTATCAGCTTCTTAGAGTTCTTCACGGACTCCTCTGTTTCAAAATAGGTGCTATCTCCAGTTTGCTAGGGGCTCCCTCAGCTTTTATGCTTTCTTCAAACACTGGTGTCTTCCATGCATGTATGTGAAGACTTCAGAGAATACAGTGGCTCTCTCGGCCCAAAGTGTAGACAAGAAAATTTTTAAAATGTATGTGGAACCCCTTTCTGTCATTGGTAAGTCCAGAATATGGTTCCAGTCCTACTGACAAATATTACAAAGAGTAGCATTTTGTCGTAGGATAATTCTTGCAGTTTTCTAGAGAGGACTGTTTGCCTACAGTCACTGCTTCAGAATAGCTTGTCAATTATAGAATAGCACCTAACCCCCCCATAAATGGTATAAACAACTGCAAATACAGTCTATCTGCAAGTTTTCTGATGGTTTTAATAAATAGGAAGATAAAGAACATCCGCTATTTCTTTATTATAATAATTATCAGAAAGTGATGGGATACCAGCTGCTAAGTTCCTTAAATGAGCCCATCATTAATTATTTTTAATCCAGTGACTAATTAATTTCTTTACATTTGAATTCTTTAAAATGTCATTGTATACCAGAAAATACACCGTATAATTGGAATGTCTTGTAATTTATTAGAGGATACATGTGATTTTGAAAATTAAGAAGCAGTCTGAGTGTCTGGTTTCGGAGCAAGCTGAGGTAGGTATCTGTGTATAAAGCAGTTTTATTAAACATTGCTATTGAGAACATCATCCTCAGAGGACTTGAGGAAGTCTCTGGAATTGGTTCGACAGAGTTGTAAAGTAGCTGTATGCTGTCACGGCATCAGACTGGTGAGACGATTTGCTCAAGATTACTACACAAGTTTGGTATCAGAGCACGATCAGATGTTCTTGGTCTCCAACCTGTGTTTCCAGCACTGGTCTGTCCTTTTACGAGTTGGTCCATGAACATGATATCAAGTGAAGATTTAATTTTGACAGACCCCTACACTCAGTGTTAACAGAGGACTTAAGCATTTGGTAGTAAACATCTAGCAACCTGATATGGAATCAGCCTTCACAATGAGGTGAGAACGGATCTCATTTACCTGGGAAGACATTACGGAGCAGATTTGATTAAAATTTCATGTATAGCGAATCTCTTTCAAAAGATTAGTGTAGTCTTCACTGAGGCTGTTTAATAGCTGGCAGTGACATCCCTCTTTCTATGACAGACACACTCTCTTGATTAAATATATGCAAATTTATACATGCCTACCATGTTTATACATAAGTTGAGATCCTTTACTTCACTGCATTTTTTGACACACGCACAGTATGGATGCATGGTACAAGCACTTAGGAAAGTCACAAGTTAATGGTGATATCTAATAAGAAAATGTTTGCTGTCTAGATCTGTGACCGTTTTTTTTTTTTTTTTTTAAAGGGACAAAAATAAGCCAACATGTAGTGTGTTTGCATAAGCTGCTTTGCAGATTCTCCTGGCACCCCTGGGTTTCACTGGAAGTAACAGGGAGTTGCGAAGCCAGACAGGTGTTTAAAAAACCTTAAACACTCGGATAACAGTTCGCATCCATGCAGTTTCCTTTGCGGCGCTGATAGTTCTTTATGGGTCTGTCAGTTTCAATCAGCAGAGAGTACATGTGATCAGTATATCTGATAAACTTGTCAATGCCTTTTTAAAGCAGGATTCCCCAACCTATTCTATTCAACTCTCCTCCCCCCTTCCTTTTTTCATCATTTCAAGTAGAATCTTGATAAGACAGAGATATGTCACAGGCAGCTGTGTATAGCTAGCTCAGGCTACAACTAATTTGTGCAGGAAAAAATTAAATCAGGAGGTAAATTATTTCATGATTGCTCATTCCCAACAGAGTTGGGCATCATTCTGAAGAAAATATCAAATAATTGGTTTCAGGCCATGTCAGACACATGCAATTCCCTTCGCTAATGGCTATGTGCCTCAGCGCACTGGGCCTCAGGGGTCACCAAAGAACTGAAAATAGCTTAGTGCCAGGCACAGCAATGGAGAGACAGAGCACGTAGGAAATGAAGTGGCAATAAGTGCAATCTATAGGGGAAATGTGCTTCACTTGGAGTTTAATATATTGGCTTAGAATCTGGCAGTAAGCCATGCAACAATTGTTTACCTTTTTGTCAGCATCTGCATCTGTTCTGTTTTGTAAACGGCACTTAACTTTCAGTCAGTAAATGCTGGAATAAATAACAACTGTTAAGGGATTTCCTTTCTTTTTTTCATATTCAATAACAAATGCACACCACAAACAATGTTTGCCTTAGATTAACAAGGAACAGACATTAAAGGGGTCAAAGGGATTTGGTTGGGAACATTTTATAGCTTCTCGGGTTTGCAGTAATTGTATCTGTGTGATTTGAATGTATCTTGTAACCTATCCAAATGAAACTGTTAAAAAAATGCTAACATGCAGTAATGAAGATGATTTTTTATAATTATCTTAAGTACTGTGTACAGAAAACTGCTGGCACTGTTTGTAATAATTTAGTTCTCTCTGATATAGTGTATTATATATGCTATACAGAAATATTAAGTTGCCTCTTACAGTATGAGGAAATTGGTGATTATATCCAGCAATACTAATTATGTAAACCTAGCAGTTACATTAAAAAACATAAACCAACATGTAGTTTGAGAAAACTGAGCAGATGTCCATAAAAATTGAATATATCATTAGTAAATGCAAGTGAAAGAGTAATACGGTTTATATACAAGCTCTGTTTAGGAGGTGGTGTGCAGATGAATGCTGTCATAAATGCAAGATTGTTATAATAGTTATAGCATCACTTAAAAGTTAATATCACTGAGAGCTGAGGAACACGTTATTGTTAATGGAATTTATGGATGTAACTCCCTGCGCACTGCTTTGAAAATTTACCCCTTGAAATATCCCTGTACACAGTGACTATCAGTAGCTGAGTTTCTGTTGCTTTGTTAGGCGATTTCTTTTCAGATTTTAACTGAATGTTAGTTCCATTTATGCAAAGGCTTTATTATTTGTACATAGGTTGTAGTTAGATTTTAGGTTTAATTTTACACTTTTTCGATTTTCTTCCTCATATAGCTTTATTGGATGAAATCCGTGACATGGCTTTCCTGTGCCCCTTGTAGAACAATATTGTAGATCTATCTTATATGAAATTAAGCCTTATAAATGGGGGCAGGGGAATGATATTTAATGTACTGGGAAAGTATTTTATAGTAAAATTGATTAAAGAGGTTTTAAACCCTTGGTTCCTGCTGAGGGAGAAATCCCCACTGTAATCACTGAGGAAGACAGTCATCAGGTTGCTTTCCAAGGATTCCATCGTGAGTCTCAGAAGCGGTTTAGCCGTGCGGCTCTGTACGCTGAGCGGTAAGGCTAATTAATCGGAGAGCAGTGCTGTCATAGTGTAGCTATTCTTGAACATCCACAGCCAGCTCACCTGTGATGCAGAGATTTCTGCAGCACACTTTACTGTGTCACATCCCTGGATGGGTGGAAATGATCGGAATTAGCCATTCAGTTTTTTGAGATGTTACGAATGCCACGTTGTTTACAACCTATAAGGTGCCATGCTTATATTTAAAAAAAAAAAAAGAAAAAGAAAAAGAAAAAAAGTCAGAAAAGTTACGTTAGCATTATGGGATTCATTTATATGCATATTTTCTTACGCCTTTTGAGATTTTAAATGCTTCCAGGTTATAACCAAGGAAATTGGAAACACTTTATTTAATGGTTTCAAGAGCTACATCTTTGAGCAAAGTACCACTTTTGGAACTTGCTATAAAATCACAAGTTAGCAGGTGTGCACAGGTCATTTCAATCTAGCAGAACCTTATTTCTCATGCTGCTTCATTTTTAGAGATAAGAGCAAATCTTTTTAAGTGGTAAGGTAACGGCAGATATGTTGCTATGGGATTTGACTATGTAGAAGAAGCTCAGGTACTGTGATCAACAAATTTATTGAATTTATGTCTTTTGCTCTATGTTGCTTGAAAAGTGCTTTAATTAACTTATTAGCTGGCTTAGAATTCATATGAGCACTTATCAGCTTCATGACTGGTGAAGTGAAATTCTCTAACACCGTGGTTTTTATTGCTAAGAGCTACTGAGTGGTCACATTGTTTTGCAGAAAATATCTTTATATACAAATACTTAAGAGAAGACTGAAATTCAATGGTCAAGACATATTGTGTCCACACTGAATTTAACCTTGATGTTTGAATGACATGCTAACTTTTTTTAGAATTAGTGGAGGTGGTGGAGCACTGTCCCAGGTTGCCCAGAGAGGCAGTGGCTGCCCCATCCCTGGAAACATTCCAGGCCAGGTTGGCCGGGGCTCTGAGCAACCTGATCTGGTTGGAGATGTCTCTGCTCCTGGCAGAGGGGTTGGACTGGATGGCCTTTAACGGTCCCTTCCCACCCAAACCGTTCTGTGATTCTGTGATTAATATGGAGCAGAATTAGCGCTACAATTGATTTAGTTTATCTTATTAGAAGATGAGGTATTAACTGTTAGTATTGCAAAGTTTTCCCTGCTTTCACTCGTCACCCCTATGTGTCACTTTTTACAGTGTTGATACTGTCTATTTCACTAGACTATATCCTTTATCAGCATATTTTTTAGTTGTTGATGTAGAAAAAAAGCAGAAAAGACTTAGAGAAGGGCAACAAGGTGATAAAATATGTGGAACAGCTTCCATATAAGGAGAAATAAGCAAGCCACAATTCTTCAGTTTGAAAACAAAATTAAGATGGTAGGATATGATAGATGACTATAAAATGAAGGAGGGCATTATAAAAATAAACAACTGTCAGTAGTTGACTGATTCTTAAAACTAGTTGGCATCGGATTAAGCTAGAAGATGAAATATTCAAGCAAACAAAATGATATATTTGTTAGCCCAGAGCTTAGGTAAAATGTGAAACTTCTTTCTGCAAAATGTTATGGATGGCAAAAATCTACGTGAGGTGAAAGAGTAACTGAACAAATTGATGAAATAGAAACCTGCTACAGAATATTGATGTAACCCTGTGAAAGCTGCCCAACTGCAAGGGTCAAGAGCTAGGTAAGCTCTGAGGAAAAAGTACCGTATGTGATTTCCTTGTTATATTTTTATTTAGTCTTCCTCTTTCAGTCACTGTCCAAGCCCAGGATACTGGATAAAAGACTTTGTGGCTGAACCCAGTATAGCTACTCTTACAATATTATGGTCTTAGGTTTATGATAGACTCTCGTTTCGTAGCCACCCCTATTTGAAGTGCTTGTAATTTTTCGAATTAGATGTATATTTTGCACTAGCATTTCATAAAATTAGTCTAAGTGAAAATTATTTTCTATTGCTGTCTGTTCTCAGAACTTTATATTAAAAACTTCAGTAAAGTTACCGTTTATTTGTTTGGAATGTTGTGGTTTTCATTTTCCAAGAAAAGTGTTTAGTCATGTGTTTTTATTGTGTGTTTGTAGAAAGAGTGGTTTGCTAGCCAGCTGAGTTAAAATTTTTTTTGGTCTAGCATTTCAAGCCTGAGATACAACAATAAAAGTAATTTAAGGGAGCATGTTTATCCGCAGTTTAGAAGTTCTGAGGCCTCAGAATGCTATTAGAAGTCTAAATAAATAGCTATCTGAATTTTTGTGTGTGTGTGTCACTTCATCTGCACAAAAATAAATGCCATTTTTACTGATTTCTAATTAATCTTTTACATAATTTCAACAACCAAACCTGGTTGTTGAAAATGATGATGAGTGCTCTTTTGTAGGGTGTGTTTGTACTACATGCTCATCTTGAATTATCAGCATCTGAATCTAAATATTTACTGTTAACCAAATGACATCATTTCTGCAATGAAACAGCAAAACCCTGTGTGTGTTACTGATTCTTGACTGTTTCATCTGAAAGTTGTTTCTAAATGTTACTTATGCTCTTTCTATCTAGGTTCTTTCATAATCCTTGCTGTATAGCTCCTCAGTTGCAAGAGATTTTTCCAGTCTGAGGAAGGAGGGCCAAAGCAAGAAATTGTGGGATGACCATTGCATGAATTTCAGGTTTTGAGTGATTCAGCAAATTAGCATGGGGAAGAGGACCTGTAACCTGGGTTACAGTGGATCTTCTGTGCTAAATTACACAACAGCTGAGTAAACTTGTTTGGGTTTAGAACATTTGAAAATGCAACTGAAGAGTTTGTCCATATGGATGGCAGATCTGTTTTGGCTTAAATTTACCTAAGAACCAGGATTAATTGTATGTTAAAGAATGCAGGACCCGTGGATTTTATGTTAAGATGTTAAAATATCTTTATTAGAATTTTGAGAACTAAATGAATATTTAGGTTGCATAATAGGCAAGGATAGAACAGAAGCTTAGATTGTTTTGAAAGGTGTTAAAAAAAGTAGATCAAACTTGATTTGTGCTTTATTTTTGATGTATGTTTATCATAACTTAACACTATCTTAATTTGGAGGATGATGGGACCTGGAGTATTCTGCTTGTTTAATGTATTTTAAAATTTTTCACTACCAGGCCTTTTTTATGTCTTTTCTCTCCAATGAATAGCTTTTATTATTGAGTGCCTTCACTCAAAGCCTCTCCTCAGGTGTGTAATATCTACAATGGCCGTATTTCATCCATAAACTTGCTGACATTCGAGGCTTTCCTGCTGCTTTGGAAAGGACTATGCATTTGTCACTTTTTTGATATTATGAGGCTTGGATGAGATCTGAACAGAGATTGAAATCTAGTGTAGTCCGTCTCTAACCCTGAGTTTAGCTGGATGGTTGATCAGCTAGGTCAGAGTGCTCATTCCTACCTCCTGAAGACTAGTAGTATGCTTCTGTCCAGGTGCAACCAGCCAAATGGTCTCTGGTAAGATTGACTGCTTCACTCTTCAACAAGTGTGGCGTGTCCTTCAGATCTGAGGAAAATTTCTTCAGCTTCATTCCATTCTGCTAAAGTGACAGGCCAAACTTGAAAGTAAGTGCCCTTGGTTTCTCTGATGCTGTATGACTGCATCAGCTGCCTTGGCACCAGGATAGTCTGGCAAACCTTGCACAATTTGATAGACTTTCAATATTAGTTTTACCTGGGACTTCTTTTTCTATAAGCAAAGCTCTCTCTCACCTTGTTTGAGATGGCAGATTCCTGCTTTCTGTCACACCGTATTTTGGGATGCTAAATCCAGTGTACCAGAGGAAATGCAGTACCCTTTATGCCCCCATTTCCTCTATGTTATAGGAAGTCAAGAATACAGATTTTCTAAATGTAGAGATGTTAAGAGGATGAAAGTTTTGAGCTTAGTCCTTTGCTTCCTTCCAGTTTTGCATAGTGAACCATCAAGATTTATTTACTGTCTACAAATAGCTTCAGTGCAGGTTCGAATTAATTCAAGTAAAATCTTTTTCTTTTCTGCCTCTTCTCCCCCCTACCCCCAGGAAGGACAACAGTCTAGATAGCAGAAGTCTGAAGTCTTCTTTCCTCTTAGCAAAATAATTATGCTGTCCTTGGTGAAGCAGGAGGACAGTTTTCCAGAAATGGCCTGTTCTTCTATGGCTTTAGTCTGAAAACCAAAGGTTTTTAAGGGCTATGCAACAAAGACCTGGGTGCACTAATGGGCCTTAATGGCCCTGACTAGCCTCTTCTGGGGCCTCCACTGCCCAAGACTCAGGCGAGGCCTGAGTCTTCAGTCCCTGCTTGAGCTACATCGCAGGCATCCTAATGTCCATCTCTGTATGTCGTTGCATTGGTGACTTAACTGTTCGCTGTTACACAGTTCTTAAACGTTTCTGTCCTGTGGTTGTCCAATGAGATCCATGTCTGGGGAGAAAAGCCTTTTCATTCCCCTCTGCTAAAAAATGGACTGTGATGTGCTCATTCGAGCAGCTGGGTCAGTGGTCTTCAAAGTTGAATGCTGCCATAAGTATTCTGAAACCTAACAATCTGGGACCTATATAAGATCTTTCATTTAAACTTTGGATACTGAAGTGTGTGCACACTATTTAGTCATCAGGCACTAAAATAAATGAGTTGTCATTTCTGGAAGACAATAAAACTGTGGACATGAAAATGACCATACGTGAAAGGAGTTTCGGTTCTGGAGGTTCCCCGTGTCCAGTTCTTCCACATTCCTGTGGATGATCTAAACAGAACTGAGGTTCGGGCTAGCTTCTTCCAAAAGCTGGACTATCCAATAACGTGCTTTTGTTAGCCAAGCCCACAAGAAGCAGCACCAGTCACATAAGAGTTAGTCTGTGTCTGTGTTTCTGGCATGCTTATGCTTCTGCAGCCATAGAGACCGCACTGTTTGGTAAGATCCGTGGTTTCTGTATGAGTAAAAGGTGATGGAACAGTGCCTTGCAGTGATAGTTCTGGATGTGTTGGGTGGGTAGGACAGAGATTACCACCCTGAGTCAAGAGCCTCAAAAACAGTGAGCTGTGCAGAATAACACGTAACTTCATGTGAGCTCTGCGAGTCAACAGTTGAGAGCTGTTACTGGACCGGCACTTGTCCTTTCAAATACGTCTTGCATTCTTACCTTCAGTTCTGGTTGATAGCCAGGTTCAATGATACCTCAGCATGATTTGTGCTGATTGCTAATGTGAGGTGGCTTGACCCATCTGTAGTGTTGTAACAAAACATTTGTCTAAAGGATCTGGATCTTTCGTATGCTTTTATTTCAAATGTAAGTCACATCACATTTTCTTTATCACAACAAAGCCTAACGGAGGAGAAAAGAAAATCTAAGAATGGGTTACCTATAGTATATGGAGCTCTCCATAAATGCCGTATAGGTATTAAGTTGGTTGGTTGGTGGTTTTTCTCCTTCCAGAGAAGTCTTAGGATCTAGTTTGTATGATGCATCCCGTCTTGAGGATTTTCTGCCTTACAGGTGCAACATGATTCTTTAGCTTGCTTTCCCTAGCATCAGCAATTCTCAGAGATAATATTTATTGCCTGGCGGCATCATCTTTCCTTTCTGTTTTCTAATGCCTTTGCCTTGAATATCTTCTGATCACAGAGGCTTGCACATCGCTTTATGTTGAACTGGATCACCATGTTCTCACTGCCCATAATTTATAAGTTCAGAAACCTTTGGATGAGCTCCAAATCTGACTGATTGAAGGGGTTTCAACTTAATTCTTCAGGCCTTCGTGAGTGCACTTAAACCACTGTTCTCCTACCTCCTTTCCTTTTGACTGTGAGGGCTGGCTGCTTATGAGATGTTGGCATGTATGTTTGTGCCTTTTAATCAGAGACAGAATTTCCTCTGTGCTTACTTCCATTTATTTCTTGATTTTGTATCAAAGTTTTATGTTAGCTGTGAAATTAACCCAGTACTCTTCCCTACCTTCAAGCATCTAGAATTTTGTCTATACTTCACAATCTAGAAGTCTGAAGGGCTTTTCTAGATGTTTGTAGAACATATGTAGTATTAAATAGTAAGCTTTTGCTGTGATGATTATATAAGTGTTTCCTTGCATATACTATATTATGCTTTGTCGTATATTAAAGTTTTCTCTCAGCTTCTTAATGGCATGGGAAAAAAAAAAAAGAGGCATCTTTGAACTTAATATCTTCAGCTTCCAGCTGAAATATACTTTGAATGGTCATTGAAAGTAAAAATAAAAGTTTTCATGTTTTTCTGAGTTTGGTAATACATTCTAAAATTAATATTACTGTGCTATACCTTTGGGGTCTAGGTCCACTTCCTTTCGGTCTAATGAGGACAATATTGCTTGGGGCAGTCAAAAAATTGGAGGATTTCTTTGTTCCTCAAGAGAGGGGCAGGAGCATCACAAGGTTTTCAAATTATTGCAGACAGAACTACCGTTCCATTGATTTTTATGATGTGATTTGTGATTCTTACATCTTGGTTCTGTTATTTCTGGCTGTCTGTAGACTCAGGCAGTTATTTCATGTCAATTAAACTCGGTTTGTATTATCTAGTTTTCAGGTAAAGGAGAAAAAATTCTCTGAATAGCAGAATGTCTTTTTTTTAAAGTTTAAGACTTAAAATTGGAAATCCAGTGATACAGATATTATTTGCTTGTTATTCAAGGAGGAAAGGCACTAACGGAGGCAATTATGCATAACACTTTCTTTTGCCATGCTTAGAAATGTGAGGGACTAGCATGAATACATCTGTTTGGAACTTTGAGGAAATTCAGATGTGGATGCAAAACTCGCAGTTCAATCTCTAAAGCTGCAAAACTGGAATAGCAAATTAGGGAATTTGTATTCAGAGCTCAGCTCTGCTACTTAGATCTATGTCTATTTAAAAGTGATTTGTGAATACCTAAAAAAAAAAAAAATCTAGGAACTTTGAGGGAAAAGGTAGGTACTGAGTCCTTCAAAATTGCAAAGGTAAGAGATATTTGAGACATAAAAGTACATTTCAATCAATTTCTATTTGTTTTCGTCTTTCAGAGCTTCCCTTTCAAACTACTCTGGCTCTCACTCTGACACATTCTACATAAACTGTTCTGCTGATGTTACATCTGCAACAAACCTACATAGGAACATGGTATCAGCTCACCGCAGTTTGCGTAGAAGTCCAAATTTCTTACATTTCAAGAAGTTATAAAATTAAAATACTTAGAACCATGTGGTTTGTTAATACTGGATTGGAAACAGCTCACAGTCTTACAGTCTGACTGTGCTCAAATCAGAGTTCCCTGGTTGATGTGACATGATTATATGTTATGATTACAAGTGTTAACCTTTCAAAATAAAATGTTCGGTTTCTTCTTTTAAATACCAAATGCTTATAGGTGTAATACTTGCTGATATTTGTTCAGTGACAGTCTCACTTGTTTTCAAACCCCACATATTTAAAGTTGTGGAGTGTTAGATTGATGTTTCTTTTCACTCAGATGTCATATTCATCAACTGTATTGTGCTAGCAGATTGTTAAACAGACAAGGTGACTTGCAGAGTGACAGTGCAGTGATGTGATGTCCCAAACCATTAAAATATAGTAATGATGTGGGTTTTCCCTTTTGTTGAATCCATTTTTTTGCAACACAGTGGTTTTTCTGTAAAACACAGGTGAGAAGGTTTCTGAGTAGATCTGTTGCTTGGAAAACATTCCAGTTAATGTGTAACAAAGCCTGGAATTCAGCTGTAGCTTCCCGGATAGCTGAGAAATGCCAAAGATTTAGGAAAAACTAATTTAACAGTATTTTATAATACGAAAAAGATACATTATGCTATAACAAAAATGAAATTACTTGATGTACTATACTTTCTACATAATCAGTTATGCAGGATCATTTTTTAAGCAATAGTAAAAAATATTTTATGATTTTACTTGAACAGCCTCCCAAGAATACCCCAAAAAGGGAAGGAACTTCTGCTTAACATTATATCAACTCAAATGTCTTTCTCAACTTGTCAAGCTCTTTTTATTAATGGAAGAAAAAATTGAAGAGCTCTCTGCAGAAATGCTGTTGGTGCCTTCATTTACGGAGAAGAATAAGAATGTTCAAGGTAATGAATGCTTTTCCTTATTTATCAGTTCTACTTTGTGCAAAGGGATAATTTTATATGATTTTCAACATTAATTACCTAATTTATGTTATCGTATTTTATAAACAAGTTGATCACCATTTCCACTGAAAATCTTTTTGAAATATGCATATTTAAATTTGAGCGCAATGACTTGTGGAAAAGAACTGATAGTTGTGTGTGAAGATGTGGTGTACAGTAGTTATTGATGGAGAATCATTATGTAAAACTATCAAACACTGTAACATAACATCTGTTACTGAATTATCTGTAAAACCCTGTGTTTCATATAGGACAAAACAATACATGGAGTCTGAATTCTTTGAAACTGTGACTGTTTCTGAACTTGTCCTTGAAAGCTGCCTTTTTCCAGAAGGGAAAACACTGACTTGAACATCAGTTTAATTGATCTTAGTATACATGCAACTAAATGTTTTAGTACATAGTCCTGTTTTAACTTGTCATTTTTATGAACACTTACTGATACATACTATGTTTACTATCGTGCTTATCCCACCAGTTTCAGTGGGTGTTTTATAGAAGTAGGTTCTACATCAGAAAGTAAATTGCTTCATAGTCAAACCTCAAATTTGCGTTTGATTTAGATTCCAAGCTGACTCTCTTTGTCATCTAATTGCATTCATGTCATATGAGGAGAACCCGAGATCCTGAAAATTGAGGTGAATTACACCTTCCAGGTCACACTGTGCTTGTAAATGTTCTTCTAGTCTGCTACTTCTGCCAGTAGAGAGACTCCAGGTCACCAGAGAGCAAGTGGTTTCAAGAGCTTTGATTATATTGCAGGAAAGGATCAGACCAGAAATGAGGCCAGGCTGCTTAGGGAGAGAAGATAGGTTGGAGTCAGATGTTCTGTGTCTCTGTAGTCAAGCTGCGGGCAGAGGAGAAAGGTGTTTTGGGAATGTGGTCTCAGAATGCTAAATTGATACAAAAAAAAAAAGGAAAGATTAAATAAGAAGAGTTCTGCGGCTTGCAGATGGGTGGATGTTCATGGATTCTTCATCTGAAATACTGACACTCTGAAATACAGAAATACAGGTTAACCTATGTACTTTTAGAATATACATCAAAGCTCAAATAAAATTTACATTCAGGTTCCACTTTTCAATGTATTTCTGCCTCACTTAATGTCTCAGTTTTACAAGATCTCAAGAAACATTAAGCTATTATACACTGTGGTTTACATTTTGTGGCCTTGATCCTACAAAGAGGTCTTACAGTAAACTTCTCATAGGGGTAATGTGGTGGGTAGAGTATACATTCAGTAAGGGTAAGTTTAAGTGTTCTTCTTATTTGTATATTCTGTGATAAAATTAAAAAAAAAATTGAAAAACTCTTGAAATTTATTTGACATATTTAACCAACTACACTCTTAAGACATGTTATCTCCAGGAATTCAGAGGACTTAATGATTTCAACCTTAGCAAGAAATATTTTACTTTCTAGGAGGTGTATTTAGAACTTTATCCTGCAGGCCTTTCTCCAAGCTTAATTACATTCAGAACTGTTCCTCAAAAGGGTGTTAAGCCTTCTTGTTTGAGGAATATTCTTTTAGAGTTATTATGTCTATAGGTTCTTAAATGGTACCTCAGATCTGAATGGAGAATATTACTGACTCTTGTTGTACAAGGTAGTCTTCTGGGTAGAAGGCCTGTTCTAAGGAAAACTTAAATTACCTTTACCCTGAAACACTGGTGAAGGTAAATCTTTTAGAGGTGATGTTAGTGAAGTCATCAGACATAACTTTTTTAGTGTTGCTGTTCTCATCAGGTGGTTTTATTCACAAAACTTTGCTTAGTTATATCAGTTTTTCAAGAATATATGAAGAGAACGTTTTTTTTAAAAAAAAAAGTCTGGCTAGAAGAAGGGTTTATTGGTGTTATTTTCGCTTCATATTGTAAGAAATCTCAGTTGTAGTGATGAAGTGAAAGATGATTTGATATGGGAGAATGAGAGCTATGTTCCCAGTAGTTCCAGATTCTGTTAAGTACCAAAAGGGATTTAAGATTTTCTCTGTTAACGTCCTGTATTGGGCTGATAATCTTATTTTTTTAACTGATGAAGGCTGAATTTTTATAAGCTTTATTTTCATCACAACACATAATAATATGTGACTAGAAAATATAACGGCCATCTAGAGAATATAATGACCATCTTCTGTACTTATTTAGAAGCCTTCTTACTAGAAATCTTATTTAATTTGACGGAATCTAGAGTGCAGATCTGTCCAAAGCAGCTTTAAATTATCTCAGGTACCAGTATCAGATTTACAGTGCAGCTCAGGCTGCAGAACCAGCCTGAGAAGCAGAGCAAATTATCCCAGATTGAACCACATGCAGCTGTTGCTAGACAGTTAGCCGTACTCTCTCTCACTGGTTTCAAGCTGGGTTGGGTCTATCCAACTACCCTGCAGTCACTGCAGTCTGGGCATGTCTGAAGTACCAGTCCTCTGCAAGTGGTGCTGCTGGTAAATTAAGGGATGCCAGCCGATTCATAAAAGGTAGGCTGATATCCAAGTGAGCTAAAGTTTCCCTAGGCATCACATAGCCTGGAACCTTGCACTTACTTCCTTTTCTTTTTGGTTGCTTTTAGTATTCACGGGAGCCTTTTTATCTATGTAACTCATGCTGAGATGCAACAAAAATAATGTTTTTTCATGTGCTTGTGTCAAGTGTTGCGTTTATGTGTATAGCTCTTACGATGGCAGTTTTAGTTGATTTTTGTTCAGCATATCCCATGGTACTTCTATCTTGATATATAGAACATGTGTAAAGTTCCATCAGAAACAAAGTAGTTCTTTGGATGGTTCCTCTTTTTAAATTTTTTTTTGTCCCAAAGATGGTATCTGAGTTTTATCTAAACCAGACGGTTTCTTGGCCCTCATTTTTCCCTAAACCCAGCAATGACAAAGAGCAATGGCTGCATAAATTGGATGTAAGAAGAACACTTAGGGTTTATCACAGAAGAATCAAAGATTTCATATCTTCTGACAGATTGTTTGTACTCTTAGGGGGTCTTAAGAGGGGTCAAATGGCTTCTAAGAGTTCCTTAGCTAGATGGTTAAGGGATTGTATTAGGGAGGCGTATGTAGTTAAGGGTAAAGAGGCTCCCAGGGTTTGTAAAGCTCATTACACTAGGACTATAGCTGCTTCTTGGGCGGAGAGGTCGAAGGCTTCCACATTGGAAATTTGCAAGGTGGCCACCTGGGCTTCTCTTCATACTTTTTCATTGCATTATCGCTTGGATGTAGTCTCTTCTGCGGATTCTGCTTTTGGTAGGAGGTTGCTTGTGAACCAAAAAAAGAACAGTGAAGAAAAGAAAGACATGTAGTTCACAGTTCTAGCTGGCAACAAGACAAGTTTCTTTGCAGTGTGCACAATGGAATCCTATGAAGACCAATTTAGGCGGTTGAAAATAGATGTTAGAGGGAAGTACTGCCTACCAGTGTTCTCTGATGGTAACCCCATGGCAGACAATAGCACCAAAGGAAACAGTGAACCAGAGTGAACTCTGTAGGGAGATGGATGTAGAGAGGTTTTTTTAGGTGATACGGGTAGTTCTCTGAGTTCAGTTCGGGAGTTCTGTATCTGGCATCTTCTGGAATACATTCAGAATCCTCATTTTCCCAAATTGTTTTGCATAGATTGAAAAAAAAAAATGTCTATGAATTGCATTTTCCACTCTAACTTCTTTTCACTGTTCTCCATCCAGTTCTTCCTGGTTTTATTTTTTCACTTTCCTTTACCAGACCTAGCTTAGCACGTGTTCCTCAATGAGCAGTATATACATGCCAAGTTCTGCACTTGATTTCAAATTATATTTGCGCTACCTAAGCACAGTTTTTAGAAAGGTAGTATAAATACACATTTTATCTACTCCCAGCATAGTGTTGAAGTTTTCTCTTAAATCAAATTAAAGGAGAAAATAATGAAAAGTTCTCAGACAAATAAATTATGATGTGGTTTTGTTCCATCCTGAACTTCAGTGCGGCATCTGGACAAGACTGCTACTCTGCCTTTCTGAGAAAATGTATCTGTGTTTTTCTAACATTTATTCTCAGTGTTGCGTAACCTTTCTTAGTTCCGCTACAAGCAATGTGTTTCAGAAAGTTAAAGTAGTAACTATCATCTATTTTTTCTTTGCTAGACTTTCCACCCTTTCTTCTGCAGGTGTCTTGTCATACCTACTGTGCTGAGATAGTCCACTTCTCTATTTACGTTCAGTTGAAATTCCTGAGATGTTCTGGCATATCTAGTACATGCAGCATCACAGGGATTGTTCTGTTTGAAGGAATCTGGAACATTCAGCAGCAGTCAAGGGTTAAGCAGGAGATTTTGGTTTAGGATCCTGCCAAATTGCATTCTCTTCCTAGCTTTAAGGTAGATTTCTCTTCCCTCTGGCTTTTCAGAAGCCTCTTGTTGAGACTTTTAAAAAATCAAAAACATCTAACGTACTTTCATCTGTCTCTCACTTTTTTTTTTTTTTTCCCCATTCCAGTGAGAAAGGTGAACTTTGGACAGAACAGATAATGAGTACCAAGAAAAGCTCTGTCCAGTGGAGCTCTTTGAAAACACTGTGGGCAAAGTTGTCAGGCCCTTAGGTTTACAAGCTTTACCTCAGGGGAGTGGGAAGATTTGCAAAGGTCTTTCCTTCACATCATAAGAGGAAGTCCTTTAATTGATATTCATTTCTGGAAAGTGTAATAAAAGGAGCATGGAATCAAATTTATGAGGGGCATCTGCTTAATAGACTTTGAAGATTCAAGGAAGAAAGGTGTGATTTTTGCTTTGGTCTCAAAGGAAGATGTTCAAGTAGCTTCTTTAAGAAATAGGTAGCTTCAGTAGATCAATCCAAAGTGAAGATGGAATTTACACGAGGAGAGAGTTTGATTTCAGATGTACGTTTTCTGTATTTGTGTTATTACGGTTTGGTCAGTATAGTACAACAAATAAAAGTCCATTATTGAAGATAGAAAGCAGGACGTTTTTTAATCTACAGCTAGTCAAATATTTTTTGTTTCTTCTGCTTACTTATATTTGAGAGGGAGTGGCATTTCCCATTTCTGCAAGACGTATTATTTTCAGTACAGTCTCAATGAAAGTTCTGACTGAGGCAGCTGAATCCAAATAGTAAGTCACTGTGATGGTGCTGTTACTTACCTTATGCTCAGTTAGTGAGCTGTCATACAAAAGGTTCCCCTGATGCTTTGGTATTCTATGCTGCATGCAAGGTGGTATCACAATGACTGTTCTTATGACCCTAAATACTATGAAAAAAATAAGAAGGCTGTGGAACTCTTTGGAAAAAATAATTTAGTAGAACTTCTTATGAGGAATAAAAATAATTATATTAACAACGCCAGAGGTCTCACTGTCATCAGCATTAAAAAAATAACCACTGAATTGGAGAAAGGATTAAATACATTGAAAACAAAGGGGACATAGGCAAAAATATTTGTTTTCAAGAGAAGAATAATCCCAGACCCAACATAAGGAAAGCTGGCTGAAGAGATTTGATTTTAAGTGAAGCACTTAATATAATCTTGGTTTGAATATTTACTAACAAAATTATTCAAGCTGCCTGGCTGGTAAACTGAAGGAAGTACATAAAGTATGAGCAATTTATCAAGTTTGTAGAATATAAGTTTCAAGAAACATATAGCAAGGATTGGTGAATGATCCAGTCTTCCCTAGTACTTACAAATAATGGAGCTGTAGAATATGCTCTGGAAAGGGAACAAGTGTGAAAAACGGAAACATTTTCCTTCAGTTTTCATTTTCTTCTTTCATGACATTCACTTCTTTCTGTTCCCTTTCTGGAAATTCTCTCCTCAAAGCAGCCGTACAAGAAGGGTTGCATACATTTCTGTCTATCTATGGAAACAGAGTTTGAGGTTTGGAATTTGAGAGAAGAGAGGAATCAAAGAATTTGTGTAGAAAACTATGGCTGTCTAGGTAGAAATGCTTCCTCCTTCCCATTGCCTGCCTTCCTGTCTGAAGGGAAGGCAAACTGATTTGGGCTGAGTAGGTTCAGTACAGCAGCTCCACCAGCCTCTTGTGTAAAGCTGCACTTTTATTTCCCAGAGGAGTTTGCCGATTAGGGCAAGACAGTCAGAAGATAAATGAAGAACTAGCAGGACAAGAAGGGGCTAATTTTCTATGTGTCTCTGTGGAAACAGTATTTGAGAGGAAGGTTGTGGTAGCATCTGAAGTGCTTTGAGGGGACTGTGGCTTGTGTACAATGATCAATGAAAAGGGTGAAGGGAGCCCTTGCTAGCTGGAGGTTAAATTGAAGAAGATTAAGACCAAGTTTACCTAGATGAGATTTGGGAAAAGCAAAAAATTTGGGAAACTGAAGGAACTCAGTAAAAGGTAGAGTCTGTTCTCCAGAAGTCCAGAGTTGTGATCCTGAACTTCACTGTCTGCTGGTCACTGCAGCCAAGGCTGCCTTTGACCTTCACATTCTCAACAAGCCCCTGCTTTTTGGTTATGAGACCCAGCAGAGCACCTCTCCTCACTGGCTCCTCTATCACTTGGAGGAGGAAGTTCTCAGTGCACTCCAGGAACCACCTGGATTGCTTGAAACACTGATGAAAGTGATATCTACTCCAGATATTGGTTTGTCCTTGTGAAAACTGGGGCAATATTCCCATTACTCCAAGATTCATGAGTGAGCTTTGTACTAGCCCTTCTTAAGGAGCTTCACTCATTCTTGTCACCATTATTTTGCTTATAATAACTGTACTAATTAACTGTCTTTTTATTCTTATCATATTGGCGTTTCCAAATAAGTAAAAACTATAAAAATACATTAGTGTGTAATTCATATTATTTATTGAACAAAGAGCAGAAATTAATTTCTGCGCAGCTCTTCTAACATTATCTGTTCTCCCTAGGAAAAGGTGACTACACAATCAGTATAAAAATGAATTAATGACAAAAGAAACTATATTTTACACATTATATGTGCGTTTGTATAAAATATGAATACAATGGGATGTGGATTTCATCATGTTTTATAAAAGGAGCTGTGTATAACCTGAATTTGACTTTATCATAACATTAGTATTCCGCTACACCTTGTTGAGGGATTTTTTTATGCCTCATATTGATATATCAGAAGGTGTTGTAGGCTGCTGACTTTTCTACAGAATTAATCTTAACTTTGATCCCTTTTATCATACCGTGCAGGGGTTCTGAAGAAAGCTGGTGGGGAGCTTTTAATAGGAGAAACTAGAGCAAATGAAACCAGTGTGCTTCCTGAACAGTTACTTCAGGTAGAAGAGGTGAGTAAGAAGAGAGTCTTGCACTTTGTAGGAGATTTTCTTTTGTCTGTGTCTGCAGTGTAGTCTGTCACCCTGTTCGTTATAAACACTTATTGCCATAGTTTCATTATTTAGGTACTGCAGTTAATTTTAGGTGCAAAGTCTCAGTTAAGGTGGAATAAAATCTTACGGCATTCCTGAAGAAGTGATTGTTATTTAAGATTTAATAACAGAATGGGTTTGACATCAGAAGCGTAAGATCCCTCACCACAAAACAGTAAAAAAAAATATTAAAATGTGATAACTTTCTTTAGTATTAAATATATTCTCAGTACAGCAGAATCTTAAAAAACCATCAAGTTCTTAGCATTTGATCATCATCATGCTTCCTATAGGGATAAGAACTCACACAATGTCCGGTTTCTTTGATGCCAACAAACTACTGTGTAGTAAGCACTATGCTTTGTAGAATGTATGTATAAGATCAACTTTTAGTCTGGCTTCCATTTACTACAAAACACATTTTTATTGTTGCATTTATGGGACCTAAGTACTCTAGCAAGTCTGATATTTTGCGATAGTGGAATTTAATTTCCTAGTGGCTCAATTTTAATGCTGAAATTACTTCTAAAAATGTGCTTTGAATCAGTTTGTGAGACTAATGTTCCTGTATCTCATAGATTACAATGAACAATATTAAGAGAAGACTAAGCTTTACTTGACCCAAGAGTAAAAAAATAGAAAAAAAAAGAGGGAGTGCAAAAATGGGTGTCCGTGGGGGCTGTCTCTGTGCTCACTGGAGTTGAGTGTTGGGAGTGGGGAAGGAGAAAGGAAGGAGGAAGCAACTTCTAAGTTGGAATAAGCTGGAAGGGCTTCACTTCGTAGCCCTTCATTGTCTTCCAATTCAGTGTTATCAGCTGCAACCTGTTAGGAATCCTTCTTTCTTTTCTCCTACTATGCCCTCATAGTGGGGATTTTTACTGTGTATCTTACATCATTAAAATAGTTCTCTTACAGTGGTGCAATTCTCAATTGGCCACCTCTGGTAAGGTTTAAGTCTGCTGTATGTTGTATGAGCAATCCAAAGCAAAATTAGTGGAAAAGTAATGATATCCTACTGTATCTTCTACTCGCAACTGTTATGCTTCAGATAATTTCAGAAGTCTCTGTTTATAGAAGGCAGGAATTGATGTAAACCGTAGTAAAAGCCAGCATTGGCTAAAAACTAGAAATCTCTATTTAAACATTTTAATCTTTGCTAAATCCAGCTCTAGAGAAGTGAAATCCAGTGTGGCTGTGTTAAACCAGCTTATCTGAATGTTTGTTAATATTCATTCACAGTTGTTACCTCCCAGGGAAAATTACCACAGGGTATACTTTCCTGGATTAATTGTTAAACTATTGAAAATGGTCATAAATGTATTTGACTTTGTTAGATAGATTCTGTTAAAGGTTATAAATAATGTAAAGATTAAGCATGGCTTTTAAAAATAGTCGTCTTTAAACAGGGTTTCTTATAAATCTATTTCTTAAAAAGTTGATGACAAATTATTATGCATGTTCATTTTTGTTGAGTGTATGTACTGCTTTTGCTATTATTTCAAGGGTAGCAGACTATATTTTAGATTATTAAAATGAATTTCAAAAGGCTATGGTGTCCTTTAATTTAATTATGGATGTTCATATAAGTTTCAGACAATAACAATAACAGTCAATAATGAATTTGTATTGATTCAATAAAAATATGTATTTCAGCCTGTTTTACTGAATTTTGGCTGGAGAAATGCGTTTAAAGACCTGTCTTCTTCTGTGGCTCACTGTATAACAATAGCAATCGAGGATTTTTCAACTAAAATTCTTCAGCATGAGCAGAAAGAAGAGTTTTCAGCTGCAGGCTATGCAATGAGTCTTGTAAACAACCAGCAAATGAGGGAGTCCTGCGGAGCAGTCCAACAGGAGGAGCAACCAAAACGAATTGCTAAGGCAGGTATCAAAAGATCTGAAGTTTGAGGGGAGACAGAATGCCAAGGCTGTTTGCCATCTACACTTTGAAGTACCTACAGTACCATTAATATTCTATCTCTTATATAAATGGAATCAAGAGGAAAGTGAGAGGCGTTACAATATGAGGCTGAACAGAGCTTTATACAATAGTTCATAGTCTGTACTTGAAAGAATTAACTTTTAAAACCTTGCTGGCACTATTTTTTTCGTCCAAAAAGTTCTAAAACATTCTGATTATTATCTGCTCTGTTACCAAGTGATTTGTTGGGAAAATGCTGAAAGCTTTGAAGCGTAGCTATAAAAGGATTTCCTGTATTTGTATCCTTAGACACGCCATTTAACTAATCAGCATAACCAATAATATGGCCAAATTAGAGTTCTTTGATTTGGCTGAAAGGTCATTTATGATGATTAATTAAATTGTTTTGCTATAGGAATGTGTTTGAAAGTTTTTTTAACTTAGTAAGCTGTGCAACTGCTCTAGCAAATTTGGAATCCTGTTAATGAATGTTTGCTTAAAATAACACATAAACTTTGGGCAGATAATTTTAAGGAGATCCATGTGTGAATTTACTAAGGGATGACAAGATTGTTTTCAAATTCAGTATTAAGAAATGTATTTGTATATTTTTCAAAATGAATTTGTTTAGAAAATTATCTTTGTTTACTAGAAATTAACCTTATGCTTTGAATGTAGATCTAATGAAATCATAAACAAAGTGAAGGCATTACTAGCATCAGATGGTTTTAGGGTTTTTTCCCCAATATATATTATGCTGCTTTAAAGCAAGAAGGGATGAAATAATAATTCATTTACTGTAGATAAATGTTTCTTCCCTGTATAACAAAATAAAATGTTTGTAAAGCTGGTTTAATATATTTATGTTTCATGCCAATTTCAATGATCTGACCTTAGTGTGTATATATTAAACAGCGCTGTCAGAACACAAATAACTTGATACCACGTTTATTTCTCTCAGTTTTGTTCTGACATCATGGAAGAACTTGACACATTGCTTCCATTGGCTCTGGCATGCAGAGATGATTCTCTTCAGGAAATTAGAGCAAACTTTGTGGAGGCCTGCAGCAAAGTGGCAGCAGTTGTCCTGGCAAGACTAGAGGAGAAAAGCAAAGATGTTCCTTCCAAGGCTCCCCTGCAAGACTTGTATGCTGCTCTTTCCACAGCAATATATGTTTTTCAGCATTTTACAATGTATAGCAATTTAATGAGGGAAACAAGTAGAAAGTGAGTCCCTTTTACTTATAATGGTTTAATTCAAGCATAAATAATATAGGACCTTATTCCATTTTGGTGATACAGTATGGTGATAGTTTTCAAAATCGCATCGTATTTTTTAGCACATGCACTGCCTATACTATTTATGGAAAGACCTGAATCAAAACTGTTGATAATCTAAAGCAGCCATTACAAAACAAATTATTTATGTTTAATAGCTGCGTTTGATTTGCAGATCAATAGTTTTTATTTATTAAGCTTGCGTAAATAGAATTGTCCAGCAAACTGAATGTACTCTGCTTTCATGTAAAGAGGGGGCTAAGGCCTTAATTTCCTTTCCTGACCTTTGCACTAGCTGAATTTTCATAGAATCTGATTTAACACATAGCAATCTTAGAGGACAGTGTAAATATACATTCCTGTGCTTTTTCCTTATAGTATCTGTATTTAGAAATGTGAACAAATACATCCAGTGTAGTTTTAGATTTTGTTTTTCATTGCACACAGAATAAAAATTAGAGAAGCTATGAAGTTGTAGTGTAAAGTCTAAGACAGGGTTTGACTTAGAGGGGAATACAGCTACATTTGCCGTGCTTTAAGGAGCTTTTGGCTTAAGATACTAGGAATTTCTTTATTGGTCTGTGTGTTTCTGGCTGTATGTAATTTCAAAGCAGAAGCCGTGCCCTTTGTGGGGACACCTGGACTTATGCCATTTTCAAGTAATCTATGATTTCTAAGTGGCTGTATGCACTGTTGAGCTACTTTCCCTCTGACGTTTTACTCTCTCCTGCACAAAGTGTATCTTTGTGAATGGGATGTCTGAGCCAAAACATTGCTCAATAATTCTACTTATGTGTATTATGAAAGAATTTTAGTACATACCTACCAAAAATAATCTCTGGGCTCTGAGTTTATATTTTCTTTATCACACTCAGCGCTGATGCAATTATACTTCAACCTAGAATCTCCCAATAACTGAATGACAAATGTATTTTATCTCAGAAAACAGAGTGAAGTAATATATTTCTCAGTGACTTGGTTAAATGAGAATTTATAGATGAGCAGATATCTTTAAAGAACTTGTGAAGCAAAAACCAGATATTTTTTAAAAGTCAATGCTAGGTTCAGACTCCAGGACCAAGAGGAAATGAATGATTGATACCTAATAATCAAAACCATTTGCAGTACTGGGAATTGTTACCTCCTACTGCACAGCCTTTCAATCTTTGCCTCTTTGATCATTTTTTCTGAACAGACCCCTGTTCCTAGTGCCTGTCCAACAATATCAGGAATTCATCAACGTCCTCCAGTTTCAGGTTACGAACTACTGCGTCACAGTTTGTGCTACAAGCATTTTACAGGATGCTGAGAGCCACCACTGGGATGACTCCAAAGCTTTTTACGAGGTGCGTGAGGTTAAGTTTACTGTGCCTCCCTTTTACAGAATGTGTTTTACTGGTTGCCAATCTCTGACTAATTAGAAGCATAAGATCAGCATTATTTTTACATAAAGATTATTGCAATTTACTATTTTGAAATATCTATTATTGCTGGCAAATGTCTCTGTAGAAAAGATGTAGGAAAACATAGTCATTTAGAGATTAGTTCAGTCATTACTATGGAGTGTTTGTGTCACTTGCTTCGTAAAATATTGTGTGTCCAGTTCAAGACATTTACATAGAACTCGGTAAAGAAGACACCATCATTTTAACTCTTCTTCTTACAGGAAGTGCAACATATGAAAATGAAAGGTAGTTCTTTTTCTCCTGGAATCCCCGTTAAATGCAGACATAGATATATATAGTGTGAAATTATTTTATCATAATTTCAGGATGAAGTGAAGGTATTATATGTTTTTTATCAATAATAATTGAGATCTCCTGGGGACAAAGTCCTGCCCTTCCTTATATCATTTGCTGTGTGAGAGAATTAGAGTGTTTTTGTTAAGCATTTTCTAAAATTCTTACATGAGAGTAAACTCTTTGAGATACGTGTATTCTACAGATGTAATATAAAAAGCTGTTGAGTCAGTGACAAAAATCTGACAGGTGATGCAAACCTTAATATGAGTAATCTATCAAAATGCTCATCCCTTAAAGGCAAGTAAATAAGCATTTTACTTTTGTTTGGATGTGACCCCAGATGTCCTGGGTTGACAAGAAGGTAAGAAATTGAGTGGCTTTTGGCAACTGATAAATCATGATATGGTCTTTACTGTCTGTAGTCCATATGGTGCGGTGTCCTGTTGATTAGTGACCCAATAACTGTTCATGATGGAGGAATCTAATTGTCAGAAATAGCTGTCTCAAGAAGAAAGAGTGTGGATTAGCTAAACAATTTCATCATTACTGATCAGAACTGATCTGGTATCTCAGTTCTGTACTCTTGCAGGACTTGAGGTGGGAAGTATGTCATTTTACATCATGACTCTGCTCCTTTTACTGGGCCATGAGCCATGGCCGAAGGATGGACCATGATCTGCCCACCAATATGGGCTATCAATATGTGAGAGCCTTCCCTTCCATTCTCCACATAGTGACTAATAAAACTGCGGGACTTACTCAATGTGTAAGTCATCCAGAAAGAAGACAAAACAACTGAAAGACAAAGGGAATGGGGGACAGGGCAGGGCACAGTGTCTGTGTTTGATTACATAGAGCTGCAGTTTCTGCATCTGTTTATTTGTTTGTTTGTACATTGGTAGCATCCCAGGAGAACAAGATTGGTAGCAAATGGTTATTACATTCCATAAAGGAATTTTCTACGTTGTTAAAATAAGAATAATGTATTTTAAAATATTTTTGGAATTTCATAACCGATTTCAGGGCCTGCTCACCCATCCTCCTTCTGATGTGCACCTAGTCCAATAGTGGTAAACGGAATTAAAAGAAAAGCCAAAACCAATTATTGTTCAAGGCTAAACACAGAGGTTATAATCACTGTGTGATTATAGAAAGTTTTGAATATCTTCTAGGAAAGCTAAGTAGAGATTTTGTGGTGGTGTGAGATCTGAGCTGAGCTCTAAGAGCACAGTTCCTGTTCAGCACTCAGAGTTTAAGCTGCCAGGGAGTGAAACTCTCTGGATTCAGGATCTCGCTGGTAGAGAGCACTGAGCACCACTGTACCACTGGGACAGCTCTCCGGATTACGTTTTCGAATGGAGCTTTTACTGTGGCAGGCATCTGCTGTGATTTTGGGAACTTATGTTTTCTAATAGTCAAAGAGTAAAGAATTGTCTGTTCAAAGATAATATTGAGTGGCTTATGTAATAAACTGCAGCTGTTTGTTTCCTGATGTATAAGCTAAATAAAAGCTCACATCTGTTTGTATGATATGACGCCCACAAAAATAGCAGATGTTTACCAGTAGAATTGTCTAGAAATGGCAACAAACAGAAAAACAGGTCAGAAAAGAGGAATTAATCTCATTTAAATCTTTAGTGAAACTGTTGCTTCTGCAGTGGAGGTGCAATGTTAGAAATGGGTTATTATTCAATTTACTGAATTAAATTAAGTAAAGCAGACAAAATGAAGCAATTTGTGTTTATAGTTACCTAGTTAAAAAAGGAAAACTCACCAACATTCAGTTACTTAACAAAATAAATACCCTATTTTAGAAAGTCAATTTAGAATTATACTTCTGGTGGTTAAGTCTGCATGGTTTTTGAAACATTTTAAATTTATTTTTGTAAATTAACGATATGACCAAAATAAATTAGCTTCCGTTAGGCATTCAAACTAATTAGTTTTCACCTGATAAGTTTATTCAAACAGTACTAGTTGAAATGTGTTTGCAAAGAAAGGGAAATGTTAGTAAAATGTCTGTAAGGTAGGGTTAGGGGTTTATTTCAGGATATGTGCTACTGGAATGTACCTCAAGAGTAGTCATGGTAATATATCTAAGAAACCTAGTTTCATGAACATGTGATTAACGTTTGTGTTATGCAAAGGTATGAAGTTATATTATGAGTTTTCAAGTAAACTTATACTTTCTTATGATGACGTTTCAGTATATCATGCAATAATACTGTAATTTTATTTCATGTAAGAAAAATAGGAAATTATTTTAAAATCTCCGTTTTTTTAATTATATCAATTTTTGATCAACATAAGACAATCCTATGTTACCTGTGTGGAAACACTTGTCAAATGCTTGTCGTTCAAAATACCAGAGTGATTTGCTTTGGTTTACCTGTTGAAATATACTTAGAACAGTTACAAGAAATCCATGGTTGTATATACAAAGAAAGTTAGGCATATTATTTTCTTTTGAAACTTATCTGTATTACATTTTTCTCTTCTGCATTAGTAAAACTAGAAAATTGCATGTCTTAATGACTTGGTTTTCTTTTTTTTTTTTCCTAAATGAGATTTTAGAGATGCCTACACCAATTCATAAATTTAATGGCTAGAGCAGTGGTCACAAGTTTGGTACCTTTGTTCTTTGGCTTAATTTGCCACTGTTTAATATAAAATAAGCTTTTATTATTAGCATACTATTCTATGATTAAGGCAGAGAAATGCTGAATAATGAGAACTGCCAGTAATTTCCTAATGTGCTATGTTTAAAAAGAAGCCGTATTATTTTGGCTTGTTATTATTATTATTATCTTACAATATTATAAAAATCATAAGGTTGTTTTGTATTTCTGATAATGCTAAAACACCAACAAATTCTTAAAATATTTCTGAACTCCATTGGAATGTAGAAAGTGAAGACTCAAGTCCTTGTTCTGACACAGCTTCGTGATAATGCTACTTTCTGAATAGCTGTGAGTTGAACTATGTACTTCTTAGAGGTATTATGGATTAACCACCGTGGTTTTGACTCCTCTGTTTTTACCTCTATGTCTTACTGGCGTGACTCCGAATATACAATGAAATATTAATACCAGTGCTGATTCCTTCCCAGAAAATGTTTAGTTTCAATGAGTTACCATTGTAGGATGAACAAAAAAACTTACTAAAAAATTCTAGGCATCTCTTATTATCAGTTTGGTTGTTCAGTTGGGTTTTCCTTCTGCTGTTACTGCATGTCCATTATATGTAACAAAAGTTTCATAATCTCGATTATGTCTGACAAGTATGAATCTGAGGAAATACATATGCTTAAATAATTTAAATAAATATTTTCTTTTGAGGACAAAGAAACTTTTATACTAAATTCCTCTGAGTATTCTAGTGAGTACAGAATACAGTATACGTTTTTAAACTAGACTTATAACGCTATGGGTTTTGAGAACAGGTTAATTAAGGATATAAGAGGTCAAATGCTGTCATTTGGTTTTGTGGCAAGACTCTAATTTTGTGACAGACATGAAACGTGTTTCCTTGCTAATAAAGATGTTTCACGTCTTGACAAGGACTGTTTTTTGGTCATCAGGTGCTTGAAACTCTTCAGCTATTTCCTTTCAGATTGAATTAATTAAACAGACAGGAAATAAATTGACATTTTGGAAGGTGTGTTTTTATTATTTAATGTGTGGTGGTTTTGCTAGGGGGAAAGATGCTCATTCTCTGTCCAGATGTGGCATTACTTCTGCTGTGCTCTTCGTCACGATCTATGGACTATCCTACCTCCCAAGACTGCCCAAGAGATTCTTTCAGATGTACTAGAGCAATCTTTGGATATGCTGTCCTCCAGATACTGTCAGGCTTGCCCTAGTTACAAGAGAACACCACAAATCAGGTAATGGTTGTATATTTGATGCACACCTTCAGGTAGACCTTAATTTTCTGTTACACACTGCTTTAATTCAAATTTAAATGTTAATGGACGTAGCAGAGGGGATAAACATGCATTTTGATGTTCATTTTAATTCAGTGTATTTTGTGCATATAAGTATATTTGGTAGTCCTATACTAATGCAGGCAGAATCAAAGATTTCTTTTGCACTCTTGGTGAAATCGTTCTGTAAACTGCATGATAGGTTTGAAAACCTCATGAACAGTGCATTGAGGAGTGGTGGTACAATCAAAAATGTGGACAGCATTGGCAGCATCAGGATTAGAAATCAAGGCATTGATTCATGGAGAAAAACTCCACGTGTTCCAATAGAATTTGGGTTTTCACAGGACTTTTCAAGTGAAAGAATTTAGTAGTTTACCATGATTAGGCTGTTCTGTATCTTTAGGTAAAGAGATTTTTCTGGAAACTTTCCTGGGGAAAAAGAAGACAAACCTGAAATACGAAGAATGCATACCGATACAGTGTTTTTCAAATGTAGTATTGGTCAATTCTGTATTAATTTGCTTCAAAATACTGAACAAGAGAGGACTTTTTACGTTGCCATTTTGTAGAGAAGCTGTTTTATTTAATAAGGTGATTCTTGAATTTGTCACTAAGTGAATTGAATTATCCAGTCATGCACAAATGAAAAAAAAAAAAAATTCAATATATTTGTATCACAGAGATTATATATATATATATATATATAAATATATATATAAATTACTGTACTTCTGGAGGGGAGATCTCTTCTCCCAATAGTTCTTGAAATGTTAGAGATCTGATCTATAATATAGACAAACATCTGTTCATGTGTGCTTGCTTAGATTTTCCAAAAATTATATGATCCTTAAAAATGCAGATGGTCACATATGTATCCATCGGCTTTTAGGTACTTAGGTACTTTTTTCAGTCCAACTTCATGCCTGCCATATATTTTATGTTATCCATCTGTTTCCTATCTGTTATATGTCAGCATAGTCTTGTGAGGTTATGTTGTTGTAGTTTGGGTTCTTGCTGTTGTTTAGGCCAATGACCGATGACGCCCTGCCAGCCAATATCAACAGGCAACAATTACTGACTCAGAAATATTCCGTATCATAATATGTTCCCTGGCAGTTAAAGTTTTGCAAATTGAAGAGTTAGTTCACAGTCTACTTTTTTGCTCAGGCAGGATTTGAAATTTGTATGTATGTTCTAATTGTACTTTATCATAAAGAAAACTGAATTTAATTTTATTTGGTTGTAGTTTAGAAGGTTTTTCCTGTCTAGTGGTCCTTTAAAAGAGGAAATTGCCATATTTTTAAAGTCTTCTTAAAGTTTCAGTAACAACTTTTCTGTGGAAGCACTGAATTTTTACAATGTAGTGAATTCAGAATTCCTACACTACTGATGGAAGATGAAATTTGAAGTCCATGCTATGATTTGGGTCTTTTATATTGTCAGAGGAAAGCACTATTTAGCTGACATTTACCACTATCTTGATATCCTAAGTAATGTTATTTTCACTTTTTTCTGCTACAGAATTGATATTGCAGCAATTTTGATGTCCACTGAAGACATGCTCTGGTCAGTTTGCAGCTCTGTACAGGAGTTTCTGAATCCACATGAAGACAGAGATCTCAAGATCACTAAAATACATAGCCACTGCAATACTCTACTCTCTGTGCTGGCTATTTTGACTTCACCACTGAAGAATTTGTATGAGTGAGTATGAAAGAAACATTCAATTTGAGATAAAATAGGTTCTTGAGCTTACATGGATAGATCTACAAGGGGAATAATTGTGTTGAAATAGAGATGTGATGCATAGTGTTGGCACATTTTTATAACTTTTCTTTGTTGATTTGGTCTTGAACTTACCTTTATGATCTTACCTAAAGCCCAATTATACCTTATTAGACCTTAATGTAGTCTTTCAATACTTAAAGGGGGCTTATAAGAAAGACGGGAAGAAGCCTTTACCAGGGCCTGTTGTGATAGGACGAGGGGTAATGGTTTTAAACTAAGAGGGTACATTCAGATCAGATAAGGAAGACATTTTTTTACACTGAGGATGGTGGGACAGTGGCCCAGGTTGCCCAGAGAGGCGGTGGATGCCCCATCCCCAGAAGCATTCCAGGCCAGGTTGGACGGGGCTCTGAGCAACCTGATCTGGTTGGAGATGTCCCTGCTCCTGGCAGGGGGGTTGGAAGGGTGGGCTTTAACGGTTCCTTCCAACCAAACCTTTCTATGATTCTGTATCTGCTGGAATTGTATTAGCTTCAGATGAAACTCCTATGCAGCACATTTTTTTTGTCTGGTGATAACATAGGCCACAGTGAATGTCTGGTTTGATTTCCTGTGTAACATAAATGGTAGAATTTCATTAATAATTACTCTCCCAAATTTTCAATTTACTGTTCATTTGCGAGACATTTTGTTAGAAACACATTCTTACTAGTCTAAAAACATTTACTACTATGGTAACACAGCCTTTGGTAAGGTTTTCACAGACTTCATCACTCGTACAATTGAAAAACAAATATCTTCTTACTAGTTCAGATTTATCTACCTTCAGCATGCAGGTAAGTTTGAAAGTTCTGCTGTCATCTCACAATAATTCTATAAGTACTGGAATTTAAAGATAATTCACTGAAATTATCATCTGGTTACATGACCAGTATACTTCAACAAATATTACATGTAGTTTAAAAGAAAAAGAGTATAGAATGCCCATCTTTATAAAATTACATCTTCACAAGTCACAACTGTAAACCAAAGGGCACATTACTTGCACTGAAATTGGGTCTGAGTCTTCCATTGCTTTTGATGCTAAAAATTCTGCTGTACATTTGATGTATGAGATGATACAAAGTGAGATCACAAATTAAAAAAAGGAACAACAACGAAAACCAAAACTAAGAAAGCCAAATCCTATTCAACTGACTTTTATTTTGTTAATCTAAATGAGAATATTCTAGGTAATACTAGTGGTACAAAGAGCAGAGTGGTGACCTCCTGCATGTAAGCTTCTTTAACTAAATGGTTTTTTGGTCATGGTTGGGCTCATTTTAATGTTTGTGGGCTCTGAGGAACATGCAAAAGTGGATTGTAACTGTGTGTCTGATATTATACAATGCATGATTGTGGAAAAAAAAACAATTAAGAAGGTGACTAATTAACAGACTAGGTAGCCCTGCTGTGGCAATAGCACTGGAGGTAGGAATGGACATTGTGATAGCTGTAAGTGCTTCTACTGTCAATTTTGACATTTCACCTTTTCTTTATGAAAGCTCTAAGAATGATGGACAAAAATAAATATGTAGTATAGTCTGTTCCTTTTAGCTATTCTAGTCTCCTGCAGTAATCCATGTTGTTTTACAGATTTATCTGTACCTGGAGTGATAAAAAGTGTGTGCTAACTTGAGAGCTCAATCAGTTTCAGAACAAAGTGCCAATGTAGAGAGTGAGGCACATTTTGTATTTTACGTAAAATACTCCAGATTAACAACTTGGTCATATACGTTTCATATTTAGGCATATAAATTTCATTATCCTAATTTGCCTTTCTGGAGATCAAAAACTTGACGTGCACAGGATATAGCAGCTGATTTAATTTACTACAAAGTACTCTGCAAATCATAACCAAAATCTGGCAGCTTTCTTTAAGAAGATTACAAAAAATGTCATATTTTGTTATATAGTTACAGAAATAATATTAACACTAAAAAACATTGTTAGAGAGGTGGTGCATGTTTTTGTGTAAGTAAAAAGAGCTACTTTTTATGAACTGTGTATTCAGAACTTCTGTTTTTGAAATCTGTGAGTCTCCCTTATCAAAACAGTTATTTTATATTGTATGTTTCACTACAGCCGATATTTGTCAGGTAACCTAACCCAGGATCCAGAATGGTAAGGAAAAACAGATTTACCAAACTAGCTTCTTGAATGACTTGCTCCAGTTGGCAATACTTTCGTGTGCTGAATTTTATATTGAATTCCTAGGTCCGTTGTTTACTGAGTTGTGTATGGTTCATCACATTAAGAATCTATCAATAACAAATTTAGAAGTTATGCATGATTTTAAAGGAATACTAATCCTTCATCAGTTCTCTTTACAATTACAGCTGTATAATCAAGATTTCCATCTGTTAGCTTGGCTCTATGTCTTTCAAAACTTTGGTAAAATTAACTGGAAGTGAAACAAAGATTTTTCTTTTAAATCTATTATGCTGTCTTTTGCTACTAGAAGATTTCCCTGTAGTGGCTAGATTTAAATTAATCTTTAGAGTGCTCAGGAAAGTTTTGTGTAATCATGAGAGTGGTGATGACAGAACATTGTTTTCCAGGAGTTGCCTAATAATAGAATTGGCTCATTTCCAACTCACTGGAGATGCTGTATTAACTGTCGCTTCCAGGGAATTAAAATTATTCAAGATTCTTTATTATGTTGTTGAAATGCAACAAAATAGTAGGGGTGCTGAAAAATTAATAATATCCTTAACTGCAAATAAAATGATTCTGGCATATCCTTTCTCCTTCCTAATTTTGTGATCAAGCGTTATGCGTTCTGCTATCACTTAGTTTCTTTTCTGTATGACAAGGGTACTTAGACCTAGTCCTGAATTCACCTATGAATCTTGGCTCATCAGTTTTTAATGGGATGTGAAACTGAAGGACAGCCTTGGCTGCAGCGACCACGACATGGTGGAGTGGAAACCGGTGCCCTGGTTACCCAGGACATGGAGAAGGCTGAGGTACTCAATGACTTTTTTGCCTCAGTCTTCACCAACAAGGGCTCTTGTCTCACCACCCAAGCTGTGGAAGGCACAGGCAGGGACTGCGAGGACGAAGAACCACGCACTGTACTCAAAGAGCAGGTTCGGGATCATCTGAGGAACCTGAAGGTGCACAAGTCCATGGGGCCTGATGAGATCCATCCGCGCGTCCTGAGGGAACTGGCGGATGAAGTTGCCAAGCCACTGGCCATCATATTTGAGAAATCGTGGCGGTCTGGTGAGGTCCCTGATGACTGGAAGAGAGGGAACATAACCCCTGTTTTTAAAAAAGGGAACAGGGAGGTCCTGGGCAACTACAGGCCGGTCAGCCTCACCTCTGTGCCTGGCAAGGTCATGGAGCAGATTCTCCTGGAAACCATGCTAAGGCACATGGAGAGCAAGGAGGTGGTTGGTGA